>OMLP01027284.1:44941-59095 GCA_900302685.1 Spondyliosoma cantharus | reverse complement strand
CCTCAAGCTTTTGTTAGTGAATGTGTGTGTGTGTGTGTGCGTATGCATGTGCAACCCACCACCTCCAGCTCAAATTTACAGCGGGCTGCAGCCAGTGAACCTGGGTGAGCTGGAGGACTCGTTAAGAGGTTGACCTTTTAGTTTTAGGTCAGGTTTTCTGGAGTGAAGAGGTTTCAGAAGTGAGGAAGTGCTGTGTTGTTTTAAACCTGTGTGTTTGCTTGCTCATTTGATTGGATGTTTTCACCCCGTTGATGAGAGGTGGATGTGTCGTGTAGCTGATCTAAAAAAAAAAAAAAGGATCATTTTATTATTTGAGTTCATACATATGTATTTTCGAGAGATGCATGTTGGCTCTTGAAAATCTGCTTTAAAAATGAACTAAACCTTCTACTCGGGCTCAAGTTTTAGCTCGGAGTATTTGCATGCTTCCATGCTGTCAGCATCCCCTGACAGTAGGGGATGTCAGCTTGGTGTTGGCGCTGGTCTGTTCATCTCTGATGTCAGACTGTCAACATGTTTGTATGTTTCTGTCCTTCTCGAGAGGACCAGTCAGCACTCGTCGTCACAGGAGCTTTGTCTACATCCAGAAACACTACCATCAAATCCCCAAACAAATGCTGTAGTGAGACGCCGGTGTTGGTCTAATCATACCTTAAGACTAGCGGAGTATATATTTATAGTGTCAGAGTTTATTTGGCTGAAAAATACAATGCTAACATAAACCTTGTATGTGTTTATTTACCTTTTATGCAGAAATGTTACCCAATACAATAATGAATAAAGCCATGCTCGGTGCTTAAAAGCATATATTAAGACAAAAAACAGTATATTATCACTTCTAATGTCAAAAGTTTACAGCACAGGTCACATTTCACACTCTTCTCTTTTTACAATTTACATTTAACAGCCAAGAATTGAGAGACATTCTGGTCCATCCTTTTTTTAAAAAAAAAAGAGTTTAGGATTTCAGTATGGATTCATCTACATGTTTTAAGGCTCAAACTCAGTCTCAATATTTACTCTCATTGTTGCGAGTTCTGCTTTGTTAAGAATGACGAATGACTAAACATATGGGGTTACAGGTCCTGTCATAACTGCATCTCTGCTCAGTATCCGCAGTTTGAAAATACTTTGTGTTGTTTAGGACAGCCAAATAAAATCATCATAGTCAGGAAAGAATTTGGCTGACCGTGACTTTTTCTTGTTGTGGGAGAGAGGGGAATAGAAACCATTTTTCTGCTGCTAAGATACAAACATAGCAAACAAGTACATCTGAACAGTGAAAAACCACAGTTGAGTGAATGCTCAGATTTTTTTTTTTTACTTTTTCTGTAGTGGCCAAAGCACAAATTCGGGCAGCAGACAAGCAGTCAGAAATGTAATTTCCAGGAATAAATGCACAATTTAGTTAATACTGCTGTCTAACAGTCTATCTGTCATAACGGAGGCACACAAAGCAATCTCTAAAAATATTAAGTGGATTTAAACAGAGAGCCCCTCCTTTACTTTTACTCAAACCTGTTTCTGGGTCTTGCTGTTGTTCCTTAATTCTCTATTCACGACTTCCAAAAAGCTGACCCCTTCACTGGGGCCGGTTGGTAATTTCTGTGAGCCCTCTGTAGTCTAGAAGCGTCTTGGCTTCCTTCATTCAGCATTATCATCTTAACCAAAACTGAACCTGTGTCAGCTTTTTAGATGAACTCTTAACTGCAGCAAATGCTAACACTGTTTAAAATAAAATGTTCATATCATCACTTTTTTCCTGCAGTTTGTAGCCTCAGTGTCCTGAGTGCTCGGAAAGTTCAAACATAATGTGATGAAAGTGCTCTTTGGTGGGAAACACAAAAGGTCAGAAAAGAAAGATCCAGGCTTCTTGCACTCATCTGACTGTTTGTACCACTACAGTATGCGTATGTTGTTGCTCAGCTTATTTTAAACATGCATCTTGTAGCATGAAATGGCGATCTAAGTTGAAGCTTTTTTAAACTTTTTGCCAGGACAGGGCTTTGGAGTGTATTGATTCAGTGATTGATTTTATTTATGGATAACCAAGACGATGAATCCATGGTATAAAATGTAAAAGGGATTGATTTCATAAAACAGGACAGATTAATCTAAAGTAAAAGATCCAGAAACCTTAACCTTAACCACACCTTAAGATAAAAAAAAAGGCATAATACAATCCTTTTTTTTATCCCAATCATTACATTATAAAAGCATTTCACATAAAAAAAGTAGTAGTCAGTCATCTTACCCCAAAGCTGAGTCCTGACCTGTACGTTTAAATGTGTTTCTGTGCTGTACCCATGCAGGAGCTGATCCCAGAGTTCTACTACCTCCCCGAGATGTTTGTCAACGCCAACAATTACAACCTCGGAGTGATGGAGGACGGCACTGTAGTCTCCGATGTGGAGCTGCCACCTTGGGCCAAGAGCCCGGAGGAGTTTGTGCGCATCAATCGCCTGGTAAGAAATGTGGACGGACATTCACACGTTTGAAATCATAGAATGTCGTGGAACAGCAGAAAATTTAACAATTAGCAGTTTCTCACTGACTGTGAGAGTTGAACTGTACGCTCTATAGGGGTCAATATAAAGTGTTAAGTTATTATTATAGTCAAGATGGACATTTCTTTTATTTGTAGTGTCTACAAGTCACTGACACACATTGTAAACATACCCACACAGTTCTGTCTCTGCCTCATATATCACACCGCCCAGACCAACTGAAGTCTTGCCAGAGGTTTCTGCCCCTCCTATTTCGGCTGGAAATGCTAATTCGAAGAGACAGTGTTATTTCCTGATCGTCTCACAGTTCTTCCTGTTACCTGAGCCTCCCGCTCCTCCGACATGCCCCGGCTCTGAGATTGCTGTGTTGGCAAGAGTGATCCAACATCACCTCACCTCCCTTCCCTATCCGGCTCACCATCTCCGTCTGCTATGCTCTGTCCACACACGCATCTCGTGCATGTTCGCGCGCATGTGTGTGATCGAAACTGGCTTTTTGTGTGCAGAGAAATGATGAGGTATCCTGTTTCTGATCTCTTCTCTTCCTGCCCGCTCAGCCCCAAAGCAGAAATACTCTGTGTATATGCATGTCGGATGTTGTCAGACCTGCTGTCATATTTTCATTGTAGATGATCTCTCCTCTTCCATACAGAGACACACACACACACACACACACACACACACAAGGCTGGAAAACCAACGTAACTCTTTGGATCAGATTACCTTGTGCTGCTCTAGAAGGTTGAAAAGCACCGGATAGATTTACCGTTTCAATTGTTTGTTGCTTCGTACTCTTAGACCTTCAACTTCAAGAGTCGTGTGGGCCAGGCTGTCCTTGGAAATTAAAATTTGCTTTATGGATAAATTGGTTCAAATTAAAGAAGAACAAAAAATATACAAAACCAAATCATGGGTTCAAAAGTAAATAACTATCCCTTTTATTTTGTTGCTTTAAAAGTCTTTGGTCAGGCCACATTTCCTTTCAGTCAAATGCTTGGGATAAACACAGATGCAGCTTCCTCTGCGTAGTGTGCCCACAGTTGTAATGGGTGCTGATGAGGCTGGGTGTGCTCTGTGACCTGTGTAGTCTTGTGGTGGGCTCTGTTAACCAGCCTGCTGATATGACCAGGCCCCTATCATTAATCACACACTTCTCTCTCTTCGGCTGTCAGCATGGTCTTGGCCAAGGTGGCTGTGTCGGGGGAAGCTTGTTGTGGTGACGGCGGCCGCGGCGGTGTGCTGTTTGCTGTGTTGTGAACCATGAATACATTTTTTTACACCTTCTAAAATATGAGGATCGCGATTTTTCTTTGTTTAATATCAATTTAAAGTAGATAGCTGTGTGTTTTGGACAGTTGGACAAGTAACTTAACGATGTTGCTTTGGGAATTCAGAACTTCAGAATTCAGTTTGTTGAAAAATATTGTTAGTTCTACTTCTGTCATGTTTTTATTGCAGTATGTTTTCACAGCCTTCACCATTTTTTGCAATCTACTTACTCTGCAGTAGGTATAATTTTCCATCCACTGGGTAAATATTGTTTTATATACTGAAATAGAGCATACTCACCATTAAAATATTCATAATTTGGATAATATTATTGTATACACTAAAAGTCCTTCAAACAGTAATCGTGAAGAAACCAACTTGTTAGCATCTGTGTCTTAATGTGCTTTGTGCTGCTGGAAGCACAAAGCGGCTTTTCATTGCCTGTTAAATCGTGCCAGTCTCATCTACCTCTGCTTCCTCAATTTCCTCTGGTCCTTTTCCTTTGTGCCCAATTTAGTACAGCAGAGGCAATTTGGACTTATCCAAATGGTCCAGACTCGTCGTGCACAGCTACCTGCCTATTTACTGCTTTCAGGCTGATAAAATTTCCGTCTGCGGTTTCTTTCTCTACTGTGTGCAAATTGAGATATTGATCCCGCGTGCAGCTGAGCCCAGCGGGCAGGTGCACAAGTAGGTGCACTGAAACATAACAGGGTCTGTTAAAAAAAGGAACTTTCTGAGGTTTCATAAGGGGACTGAATATCTGCTTCATGAGAATACGGACACATACTATGACTTTGCTAATCCATGTACCACAGGCACAATTTGTAAAATCATACTGCCATGTCAGATTGATTCATTTCTGCAAGATGCTGGTTTCATGTGTTGGTTGTTTGACATTTTTTATGTTGTGCAAAAGCAGAATTTGAACTATGAAATGTTCTTACAGGAAGTCATAAAAATGTAAAAATAAATTAAGCATTTTGTTTTCAAGGTTAGGTATATGCTTTAATTTGAATATACTCCTTGAAAAGTGCTTGATTTTGAATATAATCTCATGTTTCATCAACAAAATCACTAAAAAAAAATGTTTTAGTATTTCAAATGAAGCAATCCTGCGTCATATTTGTCTGTCTGTTGAAAATAGTAAGCACTAAGCAATCACACAATCAAAGTTGACATGAATGGCTGGTAAAAAAAACAAATAGTATTCATTGATTGCTACAATTATAAAGGAATTCTGTGAATTTTACACTTTATTTAAAAAAAAAAAGATGTACAGACCCAGATTATGTCTCATAGAGATTCTGATCACTTAACTCTACAATTTTACAATTTAATGTTACCATTTTGATAGACACAGCCACACACTACCACAAAACACATACAGACAGAATCAGACAGCGTACAGGACGGCTTACAGGACGGTGGACAGGAGGAATAAAGGAAGGAACGGGCCGAGGATGAGGTAGAGGGAGGGACGTGTGGGTGGACAGGTCTCTGGTCATGACAGATAGCTGGCATTAGAGGGTGTCAGCTGGCAACTGTGGTACTGCGGGGAGAGAGATGAGCACGGAGGAGAGGAGAGAGGAAGAGTGAAAGAGTTAATGGGCTGTTTGGCGCTCTTTAGCTTGTCTGCCGCTAATGGTCTCGCAACACAAGGATAGACAGCGGGAGCGAACACGCAAACACACGCAAAAAATGCGCACACGCGCTTACGAATACACACTCGCCTGCTGTCTCAGCTCTGGTTATGAGCCCTAGATGATTAACAGCTAATTAGGGCCCAATCTGGAAAGGCCATTAAAATCCTCTCACAGTAAAGGATTGTGATGCTGTGCAAAACGGCAGCTTGTTTTTGTTGTTGTGAGTGAGAGTTGGATGGTTGGTTAAAAAAAATAAAAAATGAAAATCCAGCTGCAGATATAAACATTTCATCAAACTGCAGCCTGGTTTATATTACTCTGTTGGAAATGTCATAGTTCATCACTAATGTTTAGCAAAACGTGTGTTGTATGGCAACAGATAAACTGCGAGCGTGCGCCTACACAGATTGTTGTTTAACCTCTGGCTCACACAACACAGGCGGCTCAAAGGCTCCAGCTGAAAAACTTTTGGTTTGATGTGCCGAGGCTTAGATGGATTTTAGACGGACTTACAAGGGGTCGAAGAACCTCAGCGCCCTAAGAAAAAAGCATGCACCTTCACTGTGCTGAAGTAGCTACAGTATGAAATGCTTGCTTTTGTGAAAGCACACTCCCTTTTTCTCAGTCCATCACGCGCCCACACGTGTACACACAACACACCAGGATTTGGAGGCGGCATGCCACAGAGATCAGGGGCTGCTTGTTGTTTTTACCAGCAGGTCAGAGGAAAGGTTAAGAACTTGATCCCTCCTCCACCAGATAACTACATGTCTCTGGGCACTGTCAGTCTCTCTGACATTCCACTATATATGACCACATCTCACGTCTCGGGTCTGCTAACCATTAGCACGGTGATAGCAGGTGATCTTGTGTATATGCTTGTGTAAGTTTGTGTGTGTATTTGTGTGCACATCGCTGTTTACCTGCGCTGTCGTGTGTCCATGAGTCACTGGAGCTACTGATACAGAGCAGTCCAGCCATCTTCTACTGTGAATAGTCCAGTGGTAGATTTAAGCAGCTGTGATATACATATTAAAACAAGCAGGCAAACTCAAACATGGTTTAAACTCTGAAGTAGTGTGTTGATTAATGATAATAATAATAAATAAACTAAACTAATAAATAGAGTGCAAGCGTTAACATATCTTATATTTTCCTTTTTATTTTAAGAATAACTCCAAGAACTCAAATTTAATAATCAAACTTCTTTTCAAAATTCTTTTTTTATACAACAAAACAAACGCACATAAAGAACTCCATATCGTCCCACAAAATGGCACATTTTAACGGGGGTGAAGGGCAACAAACATTTTGCCAACACTGATATGACCAATCATAACCAACAAGAAGTACTGCCCATTTCTTTGCCACGAAAGGTGGAGTGCAATCATCCTCCGACCCATTTGATCTCCACAGGGCCCATTTGCTTCTCCATAGCTCACATGTTTGGTTCCTTTCAGTCATCTGTGCTCTTGTAGCGCTGCTGACAGACCTGCAAACCACACACGTGGGAGAGACGGGCAGCACATTACTTTTGGCCTGTTTCCCCCCCTTATAAAGCAT
The DNA here is from genome assembly GCA_900302685.1 of Spondyliosoma cantharus. Taxonomy (NCBI): domain Eukaryota; kingdom Metazoa; phylum Chordata; class Actinopteri; order Spariformes; family Sparidae; genus Spondyliosoma; species Spondyliosoma cantharus. Next base: position 52,110 of record OMLP01027284.1, on the reverse strand, counting down.
CTGCTCACTCAAAGCAGTGACAGGGACATCAGTTAAACTGCCCTCACAGAAAGACCGAGAGACTTTCCCCTTGCTGAATGGGCAAAGCCAAAGTACTTATTGTGTTTAAAATCTCCTCAAATTATGACAGGCTTGGATTCCTGTGCTAGGCCTTAGCAACAGAGATCAGAGCCTGTAATGCAGGCATGGCATGTGTGATTTTCCTTATAGCCTCTTACCTTGATGATGTGCTAGATTTTGAGGTTTGACCAAAATTGCATCAAGAGCCTGTCACCAGGACCTCTTCATCTAATCATCTCAACTGTGGCTGCATCTTTAACAATCTTTCACTCTCATGAAGCCGAGGATGTACACATGTATACCCATATTACTCAGCAATAACTTGGCAGTCACACTAACTTTTGTGACTAATACGAAACTCCATTAAAAGATGGAGCTCTCCGTAGTCTTCTGCATGGCACATACACAGTTTGTCAAATGTAATTCTGAAACCCAGATTTTAAGTAAAGCTCTGTTAAATATTTTGTTGTTGCCGTTCACTCCACATTGACTCAAATGACTCATTGAATCAACAGTGACTCAAATACTCCCTGTAACCTGAAAATGTTAGTACTACTGATTCTACTGTGAATCAACGCCCGAGTTTACCAGTCCGAGCAGCTCTCGTTGCGCTTTATGCTTATTGCTTTACTTCACAAGTATATTTTTGAAGCCCAACAGTGATCGAAACAGCCCAACTCCTTAAATGTAAAATAGTGTGCAGCCATCTTCAGCACATTAATAGAAGGCGCTGTATTAAAAATGCTTGCCAAACAGGGATAAATAGCAAGTATTAAAACTGTCCGGAGGCTTCTGTCTGACATCAATCGGTGAATCTAACTTTGATGGCGATCCGTTCACTGGGTCTCACACTTGACCTTACAGCTGTTGATGTGCTCACCCCACAGTAATCTTGCCTGCAGAGGTAAACATCTACATGGCTGCTCAGTGCTAACAGACAAATGTCATATTAATATGAGCCAAATCACCTTTACCCCCCCCAAAAGCCTATGTACTCACACTGTCAACGGCTTTGAAAGTCCTTTTCTGAAGTTTCTCAGCTTTATATGCTGACAGGCCTTCACACTGTGTTGACATAGCCGACAAGTCCATTATCCAACCAGTCTAAGGGGGTGTTTCGGGCACTATTTCCAACATCTGATAAGATCAATTGCATGGTGAGAAATATTGCCAGTGCTCAAAATATTGTGTGTGGTCTACAAAAGGGAGGGCTGGGTACAGAAGGCGAAAGAGTGTCCCCCTTTTTTCCCCACAAGACGTGATAACTCCTCAGCTCAGACCACCAGCTACACAGAGTCATAGATCGCGATTGTTTACATTCACCTCTCATCCGCACTCTCTGATCATGCAGCCGCTGGGACGCGCATGATGCCGTTCCCACCAAGCCTCCACATCTTATCCTCACAGGAACCCCACGGGAATCCATGTGTGAGCTGAGGTAAACCACTGCAAGGACCGGCCAGTAACCACCGAGATATACTTATGCACTCGCGAATGACTGAGTGAGTGAAAATCTGAACGTCGTCTGGCCCAGTATGGCCTCGTGTAGCAGAACACAGTTTACCATGTTAGCCCAGCGCTAATCTATTCCCCTGGTGTCTCCACTGAGAGCCTTGTTGTTGGATGGGAAGCTAGCACGTGGGGCAGAGGGGAGGTTATCTGGCTAATGTCAGGCAGCTCTCACTGTAGGGGTATTGTCATGCATAAGGGCAGACATGTTTACTGTGTGCTCAGTGTTTTACGAGCTGTCCCCCCCTTCTTCACTGCCTCCCTCTCTTCCCTGTCCTTCTTCTCCCCCTCCTCTTCTTCGTCCTCCTCTTCAATGACGTAATGGAGGAGGCCGATGAGAGCCTGAGAAATGGGATGATCTACTGCCGCTGACACACTCACTCACTAATGTTGTCCTTCTCCCTTTTCCTGCGCTCCTCCACACTCTCATCTTACTTCTGCCAAAATCTACTGAGATGATTTTTTGCAGCATTACTTGTTTTGTTTTTTTCTTTTTTACTCCTTCGCTCCAGTACTTTGTCTCTCTTTGCCTCTGAAACTCCTGTCATCACATTTGCTCTATTTAAAGAAACCGTTGTCTTAGCCCTCTGTCCGGTCCAAAGCCGATGTGTTCAGTCAAGCATTAACAGCATCAACAATTGTAAGAGGTTGACGACATGGTAGAAATCAATATCAGAGTATTTGTAATGGAATTTCTTCATACTGTATGCTTAAAGCTTACTTGAAGCTTGTTTGAAATATTAATCTGGACAATATGGATTTGTAGAATGAGATGAAAGGATCACAAAATCACAATAGGGTTTCAACTAATGATTATTTTCATTATCAAATAATCCCCATGATTAATAAATTGATCTTCTAGTTGAAAACTTGCAAAAAATGCTCAAAACAATGTCCCAGAACCAAAGTTACGTCTTTAATTGCGTTCTTTGTCCATCCAATGGTCCAGAACCCAAACACTCTTCATTTACCATCATAAATGACCAAAGAAAGGTAACAAATGTTATTTTGATTAACTCGCAATACGATTCAGAAAATTGATAACTGATGATATCTATCATAAGATTTTTGGTGTCACCAAAAATAATTAATTTACTGTAATTTTAGAGACGCAATCATCAAATTGTTGATCTTATTTTGGATTAAATTGCCCTTTAGGGGGCGGGCATACTTTTTACTTTTTACTTCATATATTACACACACAATCTGTCCTTAAAGGCTAAATACTCTCAAGCTGATCAGTTGGGTCTTTCATCCTCATCATCTCCACTCCGCGTCGGGAGGCCTCCACACCTTCAGACATGCAGAGAAGACCATCCAGTCCTCCAGCCGACTCTATAATCATCTGAGACAACAATGCTCCTCCAACAGCTATCCAAATATTCTCTCTTTGAGCGCGCTCCGCCTCCCTCAGTGGCCCTTAACTTAATCAGCTCTGACTGTTGACTTAGCTTCTACTCACTTGAACCTATTGTAGATGTGTCTTATGGTGCTGGTGATGTATTTGCTAGCTTGTTAGCCTTTCTGTATGGAGGCGGACAGCTGATTCTCTGCAGGTGCTTGTTAGCCGTTAGTAGACAGTTTGTTAAGTAGCCATTTTCTTGATGTAGTCGTCTTCACGTTTGATTATTCCACTCATAATATTTTTCTTTCAAATATTTTAAGACGTAACTTATTTAAAAATGTCTGAGCTTCTTATAACCAGGCTTCTGCTTTTACAAGCATTAAGTGAAAAGGCATCAACCAAAGCATTATTGCTGTCTGAGTTTGACTCAGCATCATTTACTTCATCCATTTACTCCTCAATCAGTATTGTTTACTCCATCGTCCATGCTGTAAATTGGGCCACTTAGTGCACTTCTGTAGTCTACACAATGCCGTTTGTCTGACTAAGATCAAATCCACCATGACATGTTTGTTTTGGGGAGATACTTTCCCAATCACTGTTCATTCTGCTTCTTTTTCTCCCCATAACATGATATTCCTCCTTTTCAAGTGGTTGAGGGATAATAAGAGTGATGGGAGGAGTGAGCGGCAGAGAGTCGGGGTTGAAGTTTCAGGTTCCACTTGCCAGCGAGTGCCTCCGTTGACCCATAGCCAGAACTCTCACAGTTGTGACCTGTCTAATTAGTAGAGCAGGAAGGAGGGGGGGAACTGAAGTAACACACACAACCCATCTGGGGTTCTCTTGGTGTATGTGAATATGAGAATAAAGGAAATGGTTTGTTAGCTGTGCGGCTGCTCCAAGGCTCTCATTCCTTACGTCACCCACTGCTTCTCTCTTTTCTTTTTTTTTCTTTCCCCTTCCATGTTGGGGGGCCCCCCTCTCCCCTGACTGGCAACAGGCTTCCTCAGCTTGCTTCAAAATGACAATCGGCTTCTCATTTACAGCGAGCTAATAAGCCCTTTAATCAGAGTGCTTGTCAACCTCGGGGCAAGGCAACTCCAGAGGAGTTGATCCAAAGGATCAGATGACTGGAAGAAAGAGCAGGAGGAAAAAAGGAGTAGTGCTAATAGTGAGAGGATAAGTAGAAGGGAAAATGAAAAGAGGCTGTTGAACTTGGAGGAAGAAGAAAGAATCGAAACAAGAGAGATAATACATTTGGATTATAGTAAGAAGAATAGAGTAAAGTCTGCTCAGGGTGATTATGTTTTGTATACTTGGAAACACACAAATTTAATAGTTTGATTCAATGAAACGCACAGTAAGAATTCAGTTTCACTAAACAAAACTCCATTGAACTACTAATTCTGCGGTCCGGCAGCGTAATTTTTCTCATGTGAGAAGGCATAATGTTTCACTGTCACACATACTGAATGAGGCTTTCAGGATGTTTTGATCAGCTTGTGCTTAAACAGTCATTTCAGTATATACAGACCTGACAAGTGTTTGCTTTATTCATCCGTAATCGATACAAAAGAAAACAGTCTGCCGCTGACAACACCCTGCGTGCAACATGTGCGTTCGATTACACACCCACACCATGAGTGACACACGCGTGGGCACATGCACGTACGCTCGCATCACCGGTTGGCATGCAAATGAGCACATTGATTTGTTAAGTGACATTTTAACATCCTCACAGACAGCTCTCCATAAGTCCTTAAAAGGGTTTTTTAGGGCCAATGAGGGGAAGGAGGAGAGCGTTCAGTGTCACCTCGTTAAAGCTGAAGTGAAATCCAGCTCAATCCAGACCATAAAGCTAACCACAAACCACAGCGCGGCACAGAAACTTCACAGATAGGCCCAGTGCAACTCCTGCAGACCTGTAGCACGGACTTTTGAGCAAAGAAAGATAATCAGTAAAAGGAGTCCGGTGGTAAAGGGAGATAAAAAAGAAAATAAAAAATCACACCCACTTACAAGCAACAAAAGCACTCCAAGATGAGGGACTAGCCACTGAGTCGAGATCAGACGTTCTCGGTTTTGCTCCTCAGGACTTTTGAGTAATCTTAGTTTAATGTCCACCAGCTGGTTAATTGCAATCACTTGGTGTCTCCGGTCTTGATGTCTCCAATAAGGATCGCATGCCTTTAAGTCCTGAGAGCATATCTCCCTCCGAAGAGTAACATATTAACAGGCACATAGTCAAACTGTCATTCTTTGAGTGTTCATGCAGAGTTATTTAAGGCTTTAAGTTCACACTCCAGCTACAGATGTTGTAAAAAGGAAAGAATTAAAGTAATCTGAGACTCGTTCATTATGATGCATTTTCATTGGAATTCATGTCGTAGCTCTGCAAGCTGGCAGACGAGCAAAATAAACATTCAATTCAGCAATACTTTGGTGCTGTGAAGGGCGAAAAACTGATTAAGGTAAATGATTACATTTTCCCCTCATTGGAGAATATTCCAAGTTAGTGTTGCCACTGAAAACAAGTCACAGCACCCAACAAAGGGGAACCCCTATGCTTCAAAGGTGTACTTTGTCAAATCCATAACAATAGAAATGTGGGATTCCAGTGACATCTACCCCCTATCAGCATTTACATAAAGGCATGCTAAATTATTCATTAATTATCAGAGAGTCCCCCGTGGATAAGGATGACACACACACTGGCTGCTAATTGGCCCATCAATAATACTGCCTGGTTCTCCTGAAGCGGCACCAGATCCCACCTCAGGAATCCGCTATCTGGCCCAACCTTCTGCTGCACGATTTCCACATTGTGGCGCGACAGAAGGAGACGTTGCCACACCTGCTCACCTGGCACGTTGTTGATGGCTTATCAGTACATGCCCGTTTTCTGCACTGTGCTTATATTGCTTGTCCATCAAGCTGCTCGAATTCCTCACATGCAGTCTCCTAGATGTAGGTCAAAAACCCGATGTGTTTGTTGATTTTTCTCACAACACTCACACATGTATAATTGAAATTAAATTTGTATGCCATTGTCTTTATTTGCAAATTTAGCATGTTAGGGTCAATTTTATGATTAATTGATAAAATGTTAAAGCAGTGCTGCAATATCAATGCAATTCTTCTGCATGATGACTATGCACAACGGGGTCCGGTGCAAATTATCCTGGGTGCTGTGTTCCATTTTCCTCCCATTCTCCATCCGCCCCGTTTGCGGAAATGTTAATAAGTACACTACACGATCAGATTTGGTCGTTTCGTGATTGAGGCCCAGTAGGTAAAGCCCCTTTCTGTGATCAACATGTAACCATAATCAACTGAATATCAGCTACTTTATCTTGCTCTCTGTATCCCAGCTGTTGGGTGATCTCAAGCCATAATAAATCCTCGACTTAGTTGTTCAGGTAGTTTAGGTGGATTTGAATCTCCAGGTTGAAAATACTATACATGTTATTTAATTTCCCTGAGAACTGTAGTCTGGCATTGTACCAAAAGAATCATACATTTGTTAAACTATTTGCATCCACCTTTTAGTTTAGGAGTTAGGAGAAAATACACCTACCTACCATATTCAGGGTAATGAGGGAAAATGAAAAATCGCCCACTGCGAAGGTGTGGTTCCTTGATGTTTTTTTTTCTAATGTTATTACTTACATCCTAACCTGATTGTTTTCTGAGTGGCGTAGTAACACTGTACTCTTTTTCAAAGAGCTGTGAAGAACCTCGATCAAGGCAGTTTACTGTATCCCCACAGGCACAGACGGATTCTCTTTGAATCTCTGAGATCTGCAGTAGTCTGCCGAGGTTAAACTTCTACGGCTACGCTTCAGTCACAGAGTTCTGCCGAGCTTTTTTGTCAGACAGACGGTGACAGACCAAACAAACACAGCACACGCACATCTGCGCACTCTCTCTTATTCTGTGTGTCTCTCTCTCCCGCTCCAAATGGTACATGCAAGTGATTTCCATAAAGGCGGGCCTCCGGAGAGGGAGCTGCAATAACATGGCTGCTCTTTGTTTCCCCGTGCTGATTGACAGTAGATTGCAGTGCACATTAAATGCCCATCAGGCCCAGCTTTAGTTTGAGAAATAGGGGAGCAGGGCCCGTCAAAGGTCAATCCTCACGCATAATGAACTGATCTCTCTCTTTCACTCACACCTACACACACACACACACACACACACACACACACACACACACACACACACACATACAATTGAACCCCGCTCCGCCTGATAT
>OMLP01027284.1:21968-43829 GCA_900302685.1 Spondyliosoma cantharus | reverse complement strand
CTCCTTCCTCAACCATCATGTTAGCTGACCTCGCTGTCGCCATTGAATCGACACCAATTAATCAGAGGGTAGCTGACAGGCTTCATGCGATTGGCCAAAACGGTGTGAATGCATTGTCCATGTATCAAGGGCTCCAACTGATAGGTCAAATGTTTGCACGCTGAGTGTGAATGCGTGGCTCGTGTAAAAAGATAATCATTCTTATTTAGGCTTTTTTGTTGTGTTTATCACGCATGTTGATTTTCGATGATGAACATATGACTTATCGGTCAGAACTATCCTTCTACATGGGGCTAAAGACACAATTCAGTTGATGACAAATATGTATTTTTTTTAGATCGTTGTCTGCTGTTTTTTTTTCTAGACACCTTTCTAAATGACTCCTATTCTCCTATCATCTTCATCTTTATATTGTTCATCCTCTAATCAGTTCAGATTATGGAATTTGTGACGGCATCAAAAAAAATTCCGTCTCCGCTCAAGTTTGCAGTAAAAAACCTCAGCTGCGTACTGTCTCTCCCCTTTATGCCGGAGCTTTCCTCCCTGATTGAAAGTTGTAATTAAGAGAGTGGTGAAGAATTAGATGCAGAATGAGCTGTCAGAAAGTCACATTTAAGTGAGGGATGCTCCGGTCTCTGCAGTAAAAATTTAAATGATATAAATTGCCATTTAAGTGTAGCACAGGCTAATGTTTTGTCACAAATTAATGTGACACCAGGCAGCAATGACAATCAAGGGCTGCCTCATTCTAATTTGGTCGTGTTTAGAGGGCTTTTGTGAGCCGACAGCTTTACACAAATTAACACAATTGCCTGTTTTTATGAGGAAACCATAAATGTTTTTTCCCTCCTTTGCCGGCTAATGAGGAGAGAAAGCGGCTTGCGTTATGGCGATGCAGAGACGCCTGCAGAAGAGCAACACGGTGCTCTTATCCGCCCACGACCGGCGGAGAAAAGAACAAAGACGGAGGCTGATATGGCTCCCTAATGAACTACAAGAGTTTCTCTAATGTTTTGATGTTCCCATATGATCAGATATGGATTTACTGTTGTTGTTTTTTTTAGCTCATTATAGAAATCATTGGCAGATTCTTTCACAGGAACAATTAGCAGAATATTCTCCTTTCTCTGAGGGATTTGTCTTTGAGGGGCATTATGTGATAACTGCTGCTCAGTAATGGGTTGAGGAGCATGCGTAGGGGAGAGTATGGTGCGTTAAATGGCCTGCATCTGTTGACATTCACAATACTTGTAATAACCTCCCGTCCTCTCTCTATTTACAGGCTCTGGAGAGCGAGTTTGTGTCCTGCCAGCTCCACCAGTGGATCGATCTGATCTTTGGCTACAAGCAGCAGGGACCCGAAGCCGCCAGAGCCCTCAATGTGTTCTATTATCTGACCTACGAGGGTGCAGTCAACCTCAGCTCCATCAACGACCCGATGCTCAGAGAGGTGAGGCTGATACCAGATACAGTACACACAAATTTTGCTACACATTAACTGCACGGCTGATTTAACTCACTTGGCAGATAATGCTGAGTAAGTGGAAAAAACTCCATATTACAGTAAGTACACTTGAGCATTAGCACTCTCAAATGGATGCTCAGTCTGACTGTATTATAAAAGCATCTGTCCAGTCACTTCTTCTATATTTTTTCAGGGGTATTTCTGATGCCATTAGCCATGTTAAATTGGTTGTTGAATGGCAAGGGAGAGCTAAGCTAAAAATCTACTGGCAGGTATTGCTGAGCAAAGCCTTTTTTCCCCCAGTGTGATACCTCTGAAAGCACTCCACCAAGTGTTCCACTTTAACGCCTTAAAGGCTCCTCCTCGGCTTTCATTCATTATTCATCCCCCTCACTTTGAACTGTTGCACACACACAAGCTACACCGGCCTGCCCGAAAGCAACCACACAAAACACAGTGCTGAAAAGAAAAACACAGCTAGCTTCCCCACAGCCAAACAACGGGCTGACAACTTCACCAATCTGCTGTAAAAGGCAGCTGGCCAGCAGCAGGCCAATTGACCCTGCTCACATCAGCTTTTTTTTTTTTTTTTTAAACGTCTAAGCTGTGTTGCCAAAAGTGGCATAATTCCTATTTTTATTCTTGTCTGAGTATAGTCGAAGTCTAGGCTTTGTGCAGGGTTTCTCCTAACAGATAATTTGAGTTTATTACTGTATTTTAAGTCATTTTACAGGATTATGTCGTCACATTTAGAACAACAGTCCAACTTGTTTCTCTTTTTTCCTAGTTTGAGGCATCACTTCAACTGGCTGTAAAAAATAGTTTACGTGCCAAAGTAATTACTGAGGTCTGGAAACCTGCTGACATTGCTATGAAAAGATCTGATAAGAGGGACAAAAGAAACTTGACGGGTCAGACAAACTGAGTCTAAACGCTTGATTTTAAAAAGTGAAAGCAGGTAGCTATTTTTTTTATTTTTGGGCGGACTGTCCCTTTAAGCAGTCCTCACAGCATTGAGGTCTAAATGGAGATGAGTTCAGAGTACATCAACCGGCCAAACAGCCTTTTGCTCCACTGTTCTGCTGCCCTTCATGCTCAGTGACTGGAGCATCAGGGGCACTCGGGGTAGATCAATGATTTATCACCCCATTCACCCTAATTCCCATCCAGATGTGCTCTGGCCTTTAGCTACACACGCACACATACACGCACATATACGCACAAACGCACACACTCATGCAGATTCATTACCAGGGTGCACTGGTCATTTCCACTCTTACCCCATTACCCATTCTTCTGGTTAACGCACAACCACTAAAATGGACCAATTGTAGACCGCTATGTCTGCCAAGCTGTTCCAGTGACAGTGGGGTTGATAAATCTAAGCACATACAGGACACCATCAGAGGCAGGTGTATGGGATTTGAGTGGTCATAAAATAACACTCCCTCCTGCGGCTGGATGCTGGATATGCACACTTCTAAATATATGGCCTTTATTTGAATGTAGTTTTTATGCTATGTACAGGAATTTACATCATCATTAAATCATCAAACATTTGTTAGCGTTAGTCTTGCTACAGTGAATAAACCAGACTAGTACAAAGAAGATTGGTGACCTCCAGTAGTGTGTAAAGTGTTCATATTATGTGTGTATGTGTCAATTATGAATAAAACAAAGAAGTTTGTTCCACTCCCTTAAGATGAAAAAAAGGAGAGCTTGTTGTTTTCTCCTCCCACTCCCCCTCTGATGCAGTGAGTCCAATCTGCTGACGTTCACCTTTCGAAAACACCCTCCGTCTGAGCGCTTTAATTAGTTAAATAAACCAAAGCAGTGTTGTACCTGTGAGCTAAGCCAAGGCTCTCCTTCAACTCTGTTTGTGCGGAAGGAAGCGTGCTCCGTCTGTGCAGAAGGTGGAAACCGAGTTCCAGGCCTGGGCCTCGTCATGGCGGGGCGCTGGGGGTGGCTGATGGCTACAGGAGCTTTGAGACAGAGGGCTTTGGGTCTGAAAACGTCCCCAGAGTCTGCCATTACTGAGTGACAACTGTTTCAGCCTGAGCTGTGGTCTGGGCCAGGCTAGGCTGCATTAGCACAGGCTCCGGGGCTGTTCATTGTCAGGGGGATGGGTCATGTGTGTGTGTGCGTGCGTGTGCATGTGTTGGGGTTAGTTGTGTGCACACAAACGTTTGTGTTTATATGTGTGCGTGTTTATATCTTGGTTGGAAAAGGTAGTAGATGGGGCAAAGAGTTCTGTATTTCTGCCACGCTGTTTGGCAGACCTCCCACCCGCCCCGACCTAACCCCACACACAGACACACAGACACACAGACACACAGACACACACACACACACACACACACACACACACACACACACACACACACACACACACACACACACACACACACACACACACACACACAAACTGGAGAGATTTGGATGGATCATACCTTGATATGTTTGTACATACACATGTGTGTATATACATGCATCCATTGGCATGTGTATACCTTTGTATATTTATGTGCGCTCATCAGCATAAATGCACACGGTTGTGTGTTTATGTGTGCGTTTCTGTTCTGGGAGAAAGTTTGGAATATCTCAGCACAGATTAGGGAACGCTGTAGAGACCACTGCTGTGTTTTTCAAAGCCATGATTACTTCCTGTCCTGCCTTCGCCGCAAGTCAAAACTCACCTCCTCTCTCTCTCTCTCTCTCTCTCTCTCTCTCTCTCTCTCTCTCTCTCTCTCTCTCTTTCCGCCTTAAGTCACTTTTTGTTCTCTATGCTGTCGGCTGTCAAGTGCCTTAGATAATTAAATAAATCCAGGCCCAGTTCATCTATACACACCGTGAATTCTGACTTTACTTAAAAAAAAAATCTAGGCAACCGATTACCTCAAAAAGTACACTTATTATTTTAAGTTGTTAAAACTTTCTAGCCTGCAGAACTTAAACTTGAAGGCAGTCATAGAAGTGCTCAATAAATGTATTTAAAACAAGTCATGACTTCTGTAGAGCATAATCTGTTTGACTTGTGTGATGAAAATTGTTACGGGCCACTCTTACCAGACTGAAGTGATGTTGCAGTTTATTCCCTTTCTACCCCAAAATGTCAAACATACTCAGTAACTATTGGTTGTGTATGTTTAAGTGTTGATGGTTCACAGGATGATCGGGATAAAACTACGTTTGTCTGTCAGCCAACAGGCAGGTCAAAAAATTGTCTCCTTAACGTCATAATCAAAGTGCCCATGCTTGTAAAAGAGTTAATTTCCCGCCATTGCTGACAGTTGATTCTTGGCTAAGAGCCAAGTCAACAACTTCCAGGCAATGAGCCCGCAAACCCTACATCGTAGTGTGATGGGGTCCTCCGACCACAAGTGTGTGAACACGTGGGTGTATGACACACACAAGACTAAAGACAGATATTTAAGGTGATATGGGAAACTGTGAATAGACTCGTCAGATGTTTGATTTCATACAACTTCAAACCCTCTTGTCGTCTAGTATTGGTTTCCCACATAGAGCAAGTAAAAATACGGTATAGATATAGTCCAATTTCATGTCACCGAGAAGCTTCTCTTTGAATTTCACTCTAGGCTACATATTCAAACCAATTCAAAAATATATATCAATGTGAAATAAATGTACAGAGGTCTCTGACAGGTCCATATTAGAGCAGGGAAATGAACAGTGTTTCAGTTTTTCAGAAGATAATGTTATCTTCTTAACTGTGAGCAACTTGTCCTCCTAAAGTCTTGAGCAATTGACACAGTCACATTGTTTCATTCAGAATTTGAGAGCATTTTCAGTAATTCTCTTGGCTTAAGTGTTATGGGACTGCAACAAATGGCATATTTTTCCCTGTTGCAAGTGGTGTGTGGTGTGATGAAATTTCTGCATTTTTGAGACGTCATCTTGCGTCAACACTCCCCTGACATCCGATTTTCTCAGCAGTACGAGAGCAGGCTCACACATGCACACACAGTTGGAGATGGTGTGAGTCATTTTTCTTGTGATTGGTTCTTCGAACCTCACAGGCTTTTCAGAAGCGCACCATTACTGTCAGTTCAAGACATAGGGTTAAACTTTTAAGATATGCCTCTGTGTATGCCATCTCATCCGTATGGCAACCTTTCCTGACGTCCTCATGACAACACACCAAATACAAAGCAGGTGAAATCTCTCTCACGTATTCTCTTTCGCTGCGTCTTTCCCCTTGTCATCTTCAGATTTTCCTCTCTTCTGCCACTTTTAAGGAATCTAAATTTCCCAGTTAGATTTATTTGCCGGCGGTACAATGTGCGTCACAGAGACCTGTTTCCTTGTTAGTTTCCTTGTTGTCAGCTCAGTGTAAGCTTTAGGCATTCCTACATTCACCACCAGCAGAACCGTTCTTTGAAAGAGCTCTGTCATTCGGCTGCTAGCTGGGACACTTGACATGGCATCCTTTTATTTTCCAGAACATATGAAAACACTGGAAAATTCCAGGAGGCTTGTAAGCAGCGCACTGTCCCTGGCTCGCTTTGCTCTCCTGCTTTACTTGGCACGACATGAAGGCTTGCCTGTGAGGATAGTGGGTCCGGGGATAAGCTAGACATGGCTGTCTGTGGGCTAGACAAGGATCAAAAAATCATTTTCTTTTTTTAAAAACAATGAGAATTGTTGACTATTTTATAATTTCTCAGACCATCCCTTCAAAATTAACATTTGCAGAGTTGAATTGTAATAAAACTTGAAATTTTGTTTTCAGGGTTGGCTTGGTGTGGGGGCCTTAAGTTGAGCTCTTTGTGGTCATTGGAAAAGATAGAACTGTGGTGCGCAATTAATTGTATTTTTTGGCGGATGGATGTGTGACTAAAGGTTCTTTTAGATGAGAACAATGTGTCAAACTTTCCACGCATACTCAAAAAAGTATAATGGCTTCTTGATAAATTGTCTCCACGATCAAAGCTCTGTGACATTATAAAGCTGATGGATATCTGCACGTCATTTTGATCAATTTAATACTGAATTTAAAAGAGAAACTGATACTAGTCATCACAGTAGCAAGTCAGTGAAAGAGCTGGTTTGCCAAAAAGCCAGTGTCTGCTTCATGTCTGTGAGAAGGTCAAGAAAGAGGAAAAGCTCAGAGCTGTCTTATTAAAGTCACAGCGCAACAGATATGTCAGGGATGTACGACATGCAGACAGCTTGGCATAACATAATCTAGACAGAAAGAAGACCCGCTGCACGAAAAGAAACACACACACACACACACACACACAGAGAGAGAGACACACACATGCACAGGCCATCAATCAGGTTCGGTTGACTCCATGGACAAGGTTAACAGCTGACCCTAGTAGGGAGAGCCTGTGGTGGGGGTAGTTTCAGTCAGCTGATCATAGGGGTGGGGTGGGGGATTTAACAATCCTCAAGCCCACCAACCCAGACACACACACACACTCGCACACACACACACGTACGTCACAAATATTTACATACAAGAACATAGCTTTCGCTGCTTCTTCTTGGCTCACTGACCAGTGAATACACTGCTATTTTGTACCACCCGCATTAGAAACAGGAGTCATGGCATGCCATTAGAATTTATAGCCTTCAGGTTCCTGGTTTTGATTTGACTCACACCCCTCACCACCAATCCCCACGACTATTGTCACAGTAAGACTTTCAGGCGCAGGTTTGGATTTACAGCTGTACAGAATAGTAACGACAGGTTCGAAGGGCCCGGTGGGTAAGACGTGACAGTTGCTGATCCATCAGACCACAGGCTTTAATGACTTGTTGTGAAAACAGATTTTTCTATTATTTTCTACATCACTTATAGAAAAGTGTTTGTAATATAAAGTGTTGTCCTGTTTGTCCTTTTTCTTAACTATGTGACAGTGGACATATCTCCTGAAAAAGTTCTTGAGCTAGATGCAAATTAATATCAGTAAAAATGTGTTTAATAGATCCTCTTCCTACTCCAGCATTATTTTGGAACATTAAAAGGCGATGAGAGGCTGAGAGGACAGAGAGAAAAGGTGGCACACATGGGATGGGAAATAGGGGGGTGGGAGTTTAAGCGAGAGATGACAGAAATGGTTGGTTGAGCGGGTGGGGTCGTTCGAGGTGTGTGTTTGTGTATTTATGTGGGTGTGTGGGGTAAGTGGGAGGCCAGGGTGACTTGTTTCCTGGCCTTGGAAAAGCAGCCAAGCTGGCAGTGTGTAGGAGGGGAAAGCCCTAGGCCTGGCCTGCTTGCCTGGGGCCTCAGCCTGGCCTTGTGCTTAAGCAGGTTACTGAGTTTAACAGGATGTGGCGTGAGACCATATGTAGCATTTCTTACCTGATGTTTGCTTTTTGATAGGGGTAAATTTAATCCTGTAATATGTCGCAGTAACATATAAAGGCAGAAAAGTTTATTTTATGGCAGGTGGCTGTCCATATATTCCTCTGGACAACACTGGAGTTAGCAGTGATACGAGCTACAATACAGAGAATCTGACAATCGGAAAAATGGGGAAAATATAGCAAACAAACAAACAAAAGATCCCTGGCACATTTCATCCGAGTCTAGGCATCCTCAATTTGATTTGAGAGGCCATTATCATAATGAAATGGAGCTTATCTGGAATCACAAGCAGCTTCTACTGAACTTCTTCTTTTAAGTACTTGTGCTAAAGAAATGCTCTGATCTGATAAAACCTGCTATATATTTTAGCCCATTCTTCTACGTCACGATACATACCTATCAAGGATGGGATTTGTGATTATGAAAGCATTTCTTTAATAGTAAGGAGCAACCTTTACTCAGAGAGGTACACAGACCATGTGAATTATTGTTGATAAAGCTAAACAAAAGGTAGGTCAGCAGGATTTCCTTGTATGGTAGCACCTTGTCACATGGTCCATGTCATAACCAGTGTAGTCGTAGTCATTAAATCGGGAACATCTGTTCCTCATTTCTCCCAAGGTAGCCGTTTAACGCTGCGTGAGTGGTTTATCACCATTTTGGTAGTGCTGATATGTATTCCGTAGTACACATGATCATGGACACTCTGGGATTTTTGTTTAAGAAGAAGGGTATTGTGTGACATTTCACATTGAACTATAAAGCCCAGAAGTTTGTGGAAAGTTATTGTCCAGAGGTGTTATTTTTCCAGTTCTGATTCTTAGAGCTGATAACCACCACCTCCGACCACAACCACCAATTACCTCAGCAGCTCTGTGGGGGCGTCTCGGCTAAGGATTTCATCGACGAGTGTATGGAGGGATGCTAGTGTTTGTCTGTGGTTTTCTCTTAACTGTTGTAACGGGAGGACATGATGCTTGCTTCAGCATTCATAGCAGAAGAGAAACTGAAGTGGAAGAGGAACACGTGAAAGGCAAACAAACAGGCGCCTGGACAAATGGGCTTTCACATGTTCCTCTGTGTACAAACACACACACACACACACACAAAATCACACACACATACGATTTTTCTTTACCTATTCCCACAAATTACATTAGATTTATAGCAGATTTATTTCCACAAAAGCAGTTTTGAAAGAAGCACTTGCACTCAGAGGAACATGCACACATTTATTTATTTTATTTATTGCACAGCAGAGGAAAAGAGAGTGAAAGAGAGGCAGGATTAGTAATTCTACGGATGTGTGGCTGTGTGCTGTGGAAGGAGCCAGATTAGCATCAGAGCAGTTGGAATTCAAGCCTTATCTCTGCTTGGCAGGGCCCAGTCTTAGGAACAGTAGATGAACCAGCCCTGGGTACGGGCCTGCCGGGGGACAAACACTGCTGCCTCTGTTACGCTCTGCTAAACAACTCGATTAGCATGGTACTGAGGTCGGCCATATCTTGGTTAGCACCAACCGACCTGCTGCAGTTTTCAGTGACTTCTCTGTATCAGGACTGATGGTCCTCTTAATAACAGTACGCTCTGTTAGGTGAATTTATTTGATGTGGAAAATGTAGAAGTCACATTCTAACATAATACAGAGCAATGACCAGCAGGTTTAAATCACATATTTGCAGAACAGGTCGATTTAGTTTTTCAGCTTGAGCTTGAATTAATCATTGTGATGCAGCTCACTGAAGTCATTTAACCCTTTAACCATAACTGTTTTTTAAACGCAAACCTATTATGCCAGCTCATTACTTTATAAATACCACATGTTAAGATGTATATTCATCAGCTCAAATGAATGCCTCTGGTGACGGTGTACCGTTTCCGAGCCCTGTTGTTTAATCATCCTTCCCCACTTAGAAGAGAAAGGAGGGAGAGGAGCAAGAGGTGAGGCAGAGGTGGGTGGGACAGGAAGACACACAGATGATGGGATTAACAAGGAACATAGAGAGAGGACATGTGTGAGTGCCAGTAATGTTTTACAGAGGCTCTCTCTACCTCTACCCCTCTGTCACCCTGGCAGACTAACTTTGGAGAGCCTGCTTTCCGAGCTCATGCCTGATCTTGCCCCTAGGAAGCGCACGCACGCACACACACACACACACACATACACAGAAAAGGAAAGAGAAAGAGTGAGAGAGATGAAGCCAAAGGCATAATCATAAAGCTCCCAGCAAACACTGATAAACTGAGTGCCGTACCCTTGAAAACGCACTCTTTCCAATACACAAACATCTACACGTTGCAGTCAGCGAGTTGCCTCTCTAACGTCAGATGACAAAAATATACACATGTGTCCGTGTCTGCCTGCTGTTTACCACCCTCTCTAGGCCCCATTCCCACATGATGTAGTCATGTTAGCCCTAAGAGCGCTACATCTTGTCTTCTCATGCCTGTGAAACATTTTCAGATGAACTGTGAGTAATGGCTAACGGGCAGCAGTGTCAGAAGTCACCACAGCTTCTCAGCATTAATCAGTAGCAGCATATTGTTGAGATTAAGGCAGCATCACCACTCATTTATCTGTAAAGTAAGTAAGTAATTTATTTATCTCTGTGTCTGGTCAGCTTTTATTTTGGATTCTCACAGCATAGATTTTCCTTTGTCTAAAAGTCATTATCAGTAATAAGAACACACTGTGCTTCAACCCCACTGGTCACCGCTTTTGGCTGAACATTGTCTTTGTCTGAAATATTGTGTTCGAAGTGCTGTAGGCAAATCATGTTAGCAAGTTTAAATAGGACTGTTGGAGAGATGTGTAAACTGGCTGTATAAATATTTGCTTTGCTTGGTAGTATACAGACAGATTAAAAGGGAAGTTTCAACATTTTGGGAAATGCGCTTTGGATACAAGTTGATGAACGATTGATACAACTCACATGTCTGTACACAGGTTGCTAACTTATCTAAGTGCAAAGACTTGAAATATATATGTTGTATTTTGTCTGTTTGGTCTTTACAAACCCGACAGTAAGTGTCAAAACCATGATTTAATGTTTTACTGGGGAGCGGCGTGGGGGGACCATTGCTTGGCCAGTATCCTTAACCTCCTGCAGTCTATCTGGTTGCTTCACAACAGTTTGTGCTAAGCTAAGGAAGCTGTCTGATGGTGCTAAATTAGATACAGTCCTCACACGCGAGTAGTATCGATCTTCTCATCTACGTGTGCAGTATGATCACATTTCCAAAAATGTGGAACCGTTCCTGTGACAGTGACGTAAAGAGTGAAGTGAAATTGCTGAATAAGCCATCTGGACCATTGGATGGTATTCATGACTACTTCATGGGCCTCTGGAGGGTGTAGTGGGAACATGGGAGTGTGGGAACTTGCAAGCGTGGATCAAAGACACATTGATGACTACACACAGAGGAGCGAGATGTATTCTCACATTTCCAAAAAACAGCTTCTCCTCTACGTAGCTTGTCTTTGTCGATCATGTTCTCTCCCCCCTCATCATCGCTGTATCCCTATCTCCCCACATCCATGTTTACAAGTCTCAAGAGAACCAGGGGTGCCTGTGAGAGGCTAGTTAAAGAGCATGGCATGCTAATGGCTTGGAAAAGGATATGAATAGAGGGGCGACTGGAAGGCAGCCATGGCTAAAATGACACAAGCACTCTCATTAAGCTTGCCCCTCGCTTTCTATTTTACGTGCTCGCTCTCACACATCTGTGTGTGATTAGATTTTGTTTAGGCTACTTGTGTTACTCCCAAATGAGTGCAGTGTTGGCTGAAATCCAGAATGAATGTGCCACCTTTATTGTCTGCGATGCACTCCCATCCGTGCCTATTACACACACTTATTATTTCTCTGCTGCACAGCCTGTGTGCTGTGTCTGATACAGGATATATAATTAGGATTTATAGTCCTTTGTTTTCCCATAACGCATGATAGTTACATATATTGGTATTGTCACATCACTGTCACAATATTATGCTCTTTTGAGATGACGAAAATGAGTATAATAAGCTGCTCTGCTCCATATTTTGCCCTGTTTCAGAGGTCAAACTTAACACCTCCTTTCTTCCGCTGCCTCCAGGATCTGTCCTGCATTGATGACCTCTCCACAAACTCTCTGTTCTCCTCTCCGGCTGACTCACTGTCGGAGTATGCTGATGCCCAGTCCTTCATCAGCACAGACAACTTGGACACAGTGCCCACCCTCTGGGACGTCAACACTAGTACCACCACCACACCAGCACAGAGCCAGCTAGAGGTCAGTAGTAAACCCTCACACTCACACGTCATTTCCAGAAACACTTATTACAACACTAAAAGCTCATCAGCTTATTGTGAAATACAAACTTGCATGCACGCCTGTTCTGGGAGAGGTAGACAGCAATCAAGGTTTCAGATTGTCCCTTTGCGCTGTAAACATTAGATCTGCTCTGACTCACTGCCAGATTTTGCGCTTGGGAAGGAACGATTATTTGCTTTGATCAGTTACTCAACGTCTCAACAAGACTTGTGCTCGTCATTCCTCAAATAATCGGACTACTTCTGACTCCAACACTACAGTACCTGTCCATCTATCCCCACAGGCACAAATTGCTTGCTGGCAGAACTTGCTAACATGTTGCACTGGTGAAACCAAGAGGGCACTGAAAATCTGTGTTGATACTGGCAGGAGGAAAGTAAATTATCTGTTAGCAGCCAGTGAGCAGCAGAGTCCTGTGGTGTATGTATGGTTGTGACATTTTAGCAGCACATAGAGAAACTTTCCTAACAACATATGTTGGCCGATAACGGTCGATGCCGATCAACCGGAGCACCGTTAGTTATAACACTGTGGAGGAGGGTCACGATGATTCTCACTGAAATGACAGCTGACAGCAGCAGAGAGGATAACAGATTCAACATTTGGCAGCAGCGATATGATTGGCATAAGAAGATCGTGGCATAGAAATGTGAATGAGTAGAGTAGCATTAAAATAATCTGAACTTTGGCCAAGCTCCATTATGCTCACACTCTTCCAGTTATCTCTTGTCTAGATTCCAGTCATCCATTATTGTCAATGTAAATCCTCAACTAGATTGAATGAGTGTAATCAGCTATTTTGAAAATGCAGAGCACTTCAGAAAGCCTTGATCATGTGACTGCATGTGACTGACCACTTCTATTGTTGCACATAAGGACTGTGGAGAAATTTTTGAAAAAGTGTTAAGTTTGGAAAACATGTTTTTGTTTGATATTTGTCTTCACAGCTGATTTGTTTGCAGTTGTCTCAGTGGTACGCAAAATAATATCTCAGTGATCTGAGAGGAGTAGATTCTCATGTATTGCTTCTCTCTCCCTGCCAGTGTTGCTGTTGAGTCCTTTTTAAATTA
Source organism: Spondyliosoma cantharus (assembly GCA_900302685.1). Taxonomy (NCBI): domain Eukaryota; kingdom Metazoa; phylum Chordata; class Actinopteri; order Spariformes; family Sparidae; genus Spondyliosoma; species Spondyliosoma cantharus. The sequence continues at coordinate 30,643 of OMLP01027284.1, read as the reverse complement.
GACGAGTCCGAGGATATGTTTTTGATATGAATCAGAGTACATTTATTTCTTTTGCCTTCTGAAAGCCTTTTATGTTTTCCTTTTCATTCTGCCCTCATTTCATCCATTATATTTCCCAGACACACACAGCCTTATCTGCCTTTTGTGGTTGCTGCTGTCGCTGGCTTTTCACCGCCAGACAACAAATTGCATTTTGTTGAGTGCTGCTCTGACGGACATCCACGTCCAGTGCCCACACGCTATCACGAACATGAATATACAGACAAACATGCACATGCAGTGATGAGTCATGTTTTTTTAGTTTCTCATTTGCATCTGGCAGTGTTTTTATTTGTGTTTTCTATTTCTTCATTTTTATCTTTTGTTGACAGCTGAATGGCACCGGCAGGTTTCATGGCTTGGCCAGTTTGGATGATATAACTGCTATTATCAGCACCCCACCTTTAGGAGGATTCCAGGTAGCAACACCAACCTCTCCAATCTGATGTTCAACTCAAACCCAGTTCTCAGTAATGCACAGATATGTAGATGATGTGACACGTCTCGTGGGCAGCTGTTTTTGCCCTCTGTGTTTGCAATACAAGATAAAGCTTTGATTGTTTTACATAGCAACATTAACATGCCATGGCTTCAGGGCCACATTTTGACAGTGCAGCACATAAAAGTAGTAGTATGTGAGGAGTGGAACTTGCTCGAGCCTTCTTTGGCGAGGCTGTGTTACCACAGATGATGAAAGCATTGCCGCATATTGCATCGATTGGGCATTCTACAAATGCACATAGCATGATGATCAGATCATTCCATACACTGTCTTTTTTGATTGTGTATGTGTGACAACAAAAGTGCAAGTGTTAATGTTGACCTAACTGTCAAAATGGGACCCTTTTGCATTTCCAGTTTCTCAGATAACATTAATCAGAAGCCGCCTGAATATGTAAAGCACCTGCCATGTTTCAAAGCTCTCATTCATTCTGCTTCAACTGGCTTTTGTTCACCTTTCAGTAGCATGTGTTGCAATACTGTTGCACAGGTTAACCGTCCTTCATAAGGACCTCTAGATGTGCTCTAACTTTTTACTAACAAGAGTTGTTCTAATACCGATACCAATAATGGAAATGCATCTGATACTGCATAAATTGCTGGATTATACTTCTCCCTTTCAGCGTCCTGTATGCCTGTATGCAACTTAACTGATTTTTCGCTGCACAGGTAGCCAATATCCATCAACCATGACCTGTGTGACTACAGTCACGTCAGCAAGCTTACATTTGTTGAAGTTTATGTTCTTTCTCAGTAATGACTGTAAAACTAGATGGTAAAAGAAAGTTCTATCTCATTCATTCTCTGTATGCAATTGAAACACCCATACATAGTAAGCACAGCTGTTAAAAAAATTATAATATATATTTTATTTTATGAACTGACATTGGATTGGTAGTCGATATCAAAAGAAAATGGTATTGGAACATCTCTGTCACTAACTGCTAACATGCCTCTGACTTTCAGCTTCAGTCTCTTTCCTAACCCGTCTTCACGTCTTCTTTAACCTGAAACAAGAGCTATAACTCCCACATGTGGCTGTTTTCAATGTGAATTACATGACTGAAGTCTGTGTGGTGTTCCCAGGCTCCAAGAACCCAGCCACCACAAGAAGAGGAAGAGGATGCAGAGGAGGAGGAGACAGAGGAACTGGGACATGTAGACACATACGCTGAGTACAGACCTTCCAAATGTAGGCCACTAGACTGAACGTCAACTTACTTACTAATTTATCTGCATTTTTCTTGTTTATATGACAAGACTTGCTTAAACTGTTCTGTTTTTTGCTCTCTGCAGCCACTATAGGAATTTCTCATCCTGACATAGTGGTTGAGACCAACACGCTATCCAGTGTCCCTCCTCCTGACATCACATACACTCTGTCTATCCCTGAGCCAACTATTAACAGTGGCCTGCTGTCTGCTCTGCAGCTAGAGGCCATCATTTACGCCTGCCAGGTACACACACAGGCTCACATACACAGAGAATATGAAGCACTTATTCATTTTTGGGTTATGAATGAATATTGTATGGATTTTGTAGACATCTTTGTTAATGTGCTTGCGCTTTCACTTTATTTTTTCCTCAGCAACACGAGGTTATCCTTCAGAACAACCAGAGGGCAGGCTTCCTGATCGGAGATGGGGCGGGGGTCGGAAAGGGACGCACTGTGGCGGGAATCATCCTTGAGAACTACCTTAAGGGAAGGAAGAAAGCACTATGGTAACAGAGATTTGATACTCTGGTAGATCTCATAAAATCAGTTTAAAAGCTAAATTTTTCATTGGGTTTCAATAATGATATTGATATATAATATTGTGTTTTGTATCGCCAGGCCATATTGAGCATGTAGAAGCTAGATTGTGCACAAGCTATATGATTTACTGACTTTCCTGCTCCTGCCCTCAGGTTCAGCATATCCAATGACCTGAAATTTGATGCAGAGAGAGATCTCAAAGACATAGATGCACCGATTATTCCTGTGCATGCCTTAAACAAGGTGAGTCCAGGTGGAATTGGCTTAACAACCTAAGAAAATTGAATTAATTTTGTTCTTTTCAGCTGTACATTTTAGCAGCAAATTAGACAAGCTGTATTTGTGACAGTTTTTGCACATGTCTTTTGACTGATGGATTTGTTATTGTAGATCAAGTATGGAGACACAGCTACCTCAGAAGGAGTCCTCTTTGCAACTTACTCTGCGCTGATTGGGGAGAGCCAGGCAGGAGGTCAGCACCGGACGAGAATTAAACAGATCCTGGACTGGTGCAAGCCAGACTTTGATGGAGTTGTATCCTTTTGATCTTAACAAACCTCACATCTAACACATTTTCTAACACAAATAAGCACTCCATGTGTGCGCTGTTTGCCCTTGACCTTTTCCCCTCACAGATTATTTTCGATGAATGCCACAAAGCCAAGAATGCCACATCTACAAAGATGGGCAAGGCAGTGCTTGACCTTCAAAACAAGCTGCCACGGGCCAGAGTGGTGTATGCCAGTGCCACAGGTATTCTGACACACACACTTACCAGAAAAAACACACACACACACACACACACACACATACTCATACATGTAATGCAATATAACTGTGGATTTTAAAATCTATCTTTTTTTCCTCTCTGCGCCAGGTGCCTCTGAGCCAAAGAACATGATCTACATGAGCCGCCTGGGAATCTGGGGTGAAGGCACACCCTTCAGAACCTTTGATGACTTCCTGCACGCCATCGAGAAGAGGTTTGTAGGGCGACATCTTGCCAAATTTCAATCAAAAGCGTTCCCGGGAGCCTCCCTATCATGTGGATACATATCCCCAAATCGCTGTGCTTACTGGAAAATGCCTTATAATCAGTTTGTGGTAACAGCTGTTTGACCGGTGATTGAATTATGTTGAATGATTTATGTGCCTTTTGTATGCAGAGGTGTCGGGGCCATGGAGATTGTTGCTATGGACATGAAAGTGAGCGGTATGTACATTGCCAGGCAGCTGAGCTTCTCAGGGGTGTCTTTCCGCATTGAAGAGATCGGACTGGACAGTGACTTCAAACTGGTCTATAACAAAGCTGCCAAACTGGTAAGTTAAATGCCTCTCACAGATGAGGATTAATTGGCTGTGTCTGTTAGACTGTGTTTGCTTATGGTCTTTTGAGGTTTTAAAAAGAAAAAACTTGATTTGAAAGCGATTATTAACATCTGGATTCTGTGTCCAGTGGGCGGAGGCGTTGCAGGTTTTCATGCGTGCAGCTGACGAGCTTGGCCTGGTCAGCAGGAAGTCTCTGTGGGGGCAGTTCTGGTCATCTCACCAGCGCTTCTTCAAATACCTCTGTATCGCTGCCAAGGTCCGCTGTCTTGTGGAGCTGGCGCAAAAAGAGCTGGAGGCTGGAAAGGTCAGCACAATGCACTCTGAACAATGAGTTATACAGAGCAATCCTGAATCCAAAGAAGTTGGGGCGCAAGTTCACTTTTCAAGTGGTTTTGTAAATCATAGCAGTTATGTCCTCAAACCTAAAGAGAAGAGGAACCATCCAGAGTGTTACCAAAGTTCGAACGCCAGCATCTGTGATGGTATGGGGGTGTGTTAGTGCCCCAGAGGAAGATCCAAGCTGTAACAGAAGTTCTATAGACGTTGCATAAGTGGGCAGATTTACTGTGCAACTAAAAGGACAGACATTCTTTTCTCAAGTAAATTCATGCTGTTTGAAGAAAATTGTTGGCAGTATTTTTTTGGCACTTCTCAATACACAGATTGAGTTGAGTGCATTTTAGTTGTGACAAAAACTCAACAAGGATGTTAGGAAATGTGCCATCGTGATGCCTGGAATGAGTCCACAACAGACCTCACTTCAGGTAACACAGTAGACGCGATCTGTAATTTATCTGTATTTGTTTCTCTCCACCACAGTGCATCGTCATTGGGCTGCAGTCCACCGGAGAATCTCGCACCAGAGAAGTCCTGGATGAGAATGACGGGCATCTCGACAGATTTGTCTCAGCAGCAGAGTGAGTGAAATAGAATATTTTTTTTCTAGTGGGTTTGTTTGTTCCTATGTTAATAGGTTTATTTGAAAGTAAAGTCACTTATATGACAAAATGTCTTTGTGCTCAGTCGCAACAAATCTTTTCCAGAAGACAGGAATGTTGTGCATTTTCTTTCTTGATACCAGATACCTTAACCCTGTTTGGACGGGCTATTTTCTTTTTGCTTGAAGCCATAGCACTTTGTTTGTTCTCACCACAAACAATCTATAAAAATGATTTGAGCCACAATTAAACCCAACACTCTCTTGAGTTATCACCTGTTAATTAATTTTAATTTAATTCTCATCCAAGAAAAACAAGAAAGGGATGGTACGTGTGCTGATTGATTTGAACTTGTTTGACCCTCAACCTCTCATAGCAGACATGGCTGAATGTCTGAGTATTAGATCACACACAACACGTTCCTCTGCCTGTCAGCACTTGGCAGCTATAATGAGGATTGTCTTAACTGCCAAAACTGTGATGTGTTTTCCTGATCACTTTGCTGTCAGAATTAAAGTTTCTTTCTCTGTTTCTCATCATTGTTTTTCCTTCAGGGGAGTATTCCAGTCGCTTGTATCAAAACATTTTCCGTCAGAGAAACAGAGGAGGGAGAAGGCACCGGGAAATAAGAGAAAACGTAAGTGAAGAGGGTGCAGATGTCAGACCATGCCCCCAAATAATATTAGAACAGTTCCCATATTATGTTTATTGCTCTTATTGTATGTACTGGTACTCAGCTGACATGTCAGGCTTTTGCCCTGCAGTCTAAGTTAACAGTTAACAGTGGGTTTTTTTATCCATTTGTGTGCATCTGACTTATTTGCCTCTCATTGAATTATTCACCAAAAACTTCTTGTTACCAATCAGGGAAACCAAGAGGTCGCCAGCCCAAGGTACCTAAGCACACAGTGGACAGCGGCGGCGTGATCAACATCAGCGATGACAGCAGCAGTGACTCTGATGGCATAGACACGGACTCCAACTCCTCACCAGACTCCCTGCTAGACAACGATGATGTCATCTTTGTGAACCACACTAGCTGTCAGACAGGTAGGGAAATACCTTTTACCTTTTTTTCTGTGAGAAGATCAACCAAAGCGTGATATTTTTGTCTTACAAATGTGTCCAGTCTCAGTTATTTTTGTGGCTCTTGCCTATTAAGAGTTAAATGGTTAATAACCCTTTTGTTTCCCACACACAGCCAGGATAGAGGAGATGAAACAGGGCCTCCTCAACAAAATATCCATACTGGGAAAGGAACTACCTCTCAATACCTTGGACGAGCTCATCGATAAGTTTGGAGGACCAGATAAAGTCTCAGAGGTAAACACTCAACTAGAAAGCTGGTATCTAATAAGCTTAAATCAGAGTCTAGAAAGTTTGGTGAATGTTAAATCTTAACTGTTATGTTAAACCTGTTATGTTTACCAGTTTAGGAATATGCTATTTGTAAAATATATTCAACATAATCTTGTGTTGTATGTACACAATCACTCATGTAAACCAAAAATCTTTCTTCTGTCGTTATAATTTATAATTATGATAAAGATATGTTGATAAAAGATTTGAGTTTGGAAATGTTAAGTTTAGCTACCTTGAAAAGTAAAAAAAAGTGACATTGTGATAATTTTTTTTGCTGCAGATGACTGGTCGTAAGGGTCGTGTGGTGCGGCGTCCTGACGGTAGCGTCCGTTATGAGTCACGGGCCGAGCAGGGTCTCACCATCGACCACATAAATATCAAGGAGAAGGATCGCTTCATGGGCGGAGAGAAGGTTAGATAAACGAATTAAATAGATAAATGTCCTGCTGTACATTTATAGCTACATGAACATTGTTCAGTAAGATCTCCACCAACTTTCCAAACCTCTTACCTCTGCAGTTGGTGGCCATCATCTCAGAGGCAGCAAGCTCTGGGATTTCCCTGCAGGCGGACAAGCGAGTGAAAAACCAGAGGCGCAGGGTGCACATGACCTTGGAGCTGCCTTGGAGTGCAGACAGGGCCATTCAGCAGTTTGGTGAGTCAGGACATTTAATCTTACAATGAGCCCTTGATTGGTAAAGGGGAGGGAGAAGTTATTCTTCCTTTATCAGTTAAAGCAGCTGTGTTACAAAGGAGGAAGATGAGCACGTCATGTAATATGTATGTCACGTAATGATGCGCTTTTTGCAGATACAATCTTGGGTCTCTCAAACTAATTTAATGTTCCTCATTGCTCATTATAGCTTGTCACATAGTGTTAACCAATATGTGCCTTCAATTTAAATATTTCTTTATCTCTGAGATGTGAGTTTTCGTGATGTAACAGGTTGAAAGGGGGTCATGAATTTGCATAAATAGTATGAGTTTGAAAAGTATGACTAACCCTCTGTCCTTCCTGTTTCTTGGGGTATTCCCTGATATAACTTTTATGTACTTATTTAGTTTGATTCGACTGCAAGGCAGAAGGATTTACTAAAATAAGTGATCTACAGTATTATTTTATGCACACACACAAACACACACACCATCCCCGAGGAGCAGATTGATTCATTATTTACAGTAATTAGGAAATAAGTCATTCTTTCCATTAGCAGACTTCCTGCTTAGTGTGAATCTCGTGGACCAATTCTTGTTTGGCCAGTTTTATGTTCAAACACACACTAACACACATTGTACAAATACACATTGACAATGATTAGTGATTCTGTGGAAGTCTCCTTAGCTTCCATCGAAAACTTAGCGGAAAGATTTTGTTGTTGTTGAACCGTGTTCAAGCAGGGGTCTTGTGTCAGAGTGTGAAGATAATGTTTCAGTGTTTTTTAGTGTTGCAAATCTGATCATGTCAGCAAGAATATCCCCTTCTTACTTTTCTGTTCCTGAGGATTTATACACTCTGTGTGTGGTTGCGGCTTTTATTAAGTCAATTTCCCAAAGCTGTTTTACTTTTTTTTTTATCTCATATTTTTTGTCTGTCTGGCTGATCAATAAATTTAAATAAGAGATGTTGCTTGCAAATTTGTTGTGACATGATTTACATATACCAAACCACTATCAACCAATTCTACCGTTGTGCAATTCTAATCTTGTACAATGTATAATAAACTCCGGTTACAGTCCTCATCTTTCTAGCTGTTTTAATTGTATAAATTCTGTCTGATCATAATATCCTCGTCATTCCAGGTCGCACCCATCGGTCCAATCAGGTGACGGCCCCAGAGTACATCTTCCTCATCTCAGAGTTAGCTGGGGAGAGACGTTTCGCCTCCATTGTGGCTAAGAGACTCGAGAGCTTGGTAAATATAGAAGCCTTATTTATGTTTGTGTGGGTGTGTATTTGCTCTTCCCTTTTTCCTTATTTTGACTAAAAGAGAGTTGTTTTACTGTAAGCAGATCATATCTGTGTTTTATGTTTATTGATCGTTGTGCTCCAGGTCGCCATTGACTCTATCATTTGCTCCCTCACCCTCTGCCCTTCCTGTTCGCTGGGGTATTCCCCCCTCCAGCAGCTCTCTGAAGAGCCTCTTTTATTGCTGTTTTGCTTGAAGTTACATCAAATTGCCTCCACAAATCTCAAGAGGTTCTGGGTCTTTCCCTTCTCCTGCTCACTAATGGAAAACTGAATAAGCAGAAAAAGCAGAGCAGCTTGTCTGGATCATTTATAAGTGTAGGGTTTTTTCCCCCCCATAATTATCAATGCATTTCAGCACCAGCAGTCATATATTTCCACAGTGACACAGCATGACAGTTCTTTTGGGAAAAAGGGCAAGGAGTGTGCAACTGGATGGAGCTTCCAGGAAGTCAGTCTTGTGTTTGCCAGCTGTGTTCGGTAAATCTGCATCAAGAATAGGTCACATCTCGCCCGCCTGCCTGAACCCGATACCACACACAAACACAGTTGCTCCATTTTAGATGGCTGAATACCTTTACAACTGGCTGACTCCAGATCACCAGTGAAGTCATATTTGGCTAAAACATCCCTTTGTTTTGGTATCTAAAAATTTCTTCTCTGTGGGCAGAGGCAGCAGCTGGGTAGAAGATTGGATTTCTATTTTCCTTGACCGCCATCACAGTTTAATAATTATATTAAAAAGTATGAAAGACAGACTGGATTGTAGACAAAAGTCGAATAA
>OMLP01027284.1:8575-21948 GCA_900302685.1 Spondyliosoma cantharus | reverse complement strand
AAATGATTTCAAGATGGTTTTACCTGTCGCTCGGCTGAATTTTTTTTGAAGCCTAACTGAGGCACATGATGTCAGCAAGAAATTGAAGAAAAAAAATTTGCTTTGCACACCAACCTTGTCTGTTTCCTGTTGATACCAGAGCAGAGAACAGCTTGCGTGTGTGTGTGCGTGTGCGTGTGCGTGTGCGTGTGCGTGTGCGTGTGCGTGTGTGTGTGTGTGCCTGCCTGTGCGTGTTCGTGTGTGTCTGTGTGATCAAGCTTTCATATGTGAAATCCCTGATTATTTGACTGGGATTTTTAACTCTACTTTGGTTCCACAAATGTGTCATTGTTAGACCAGAGAGTCATATCAGTCCTACAACTATGTTTGTTAAACATAGTTGTAGATTTTCAGTTAATTAAATGTGGCTCTGGCTGTGTTTGCAGTGGACATATAACATGGCAAACAATAACTGACTGTAAATTGTAGTCATCCTGTAATTATTGCTTGATATCTACATGAATAGTTATCCTTTTGTGATTGCTTATAAAAAACATTTGCGGTCATCCTCTCTCCTAACAAGGCTGAGCAGGAAAGTCAGGTTGGGTAACGATACAAATGCAGAGTCATCCCACGTCACTGTGTCCCTCTATATTAGTGTGATAGATGTTTTGAAGATTGTGAGGCCTAATATTGCCAATACTAAAAATAACACTGTTGCTAATCCACTTTGCAGGGTGCATTAACCCATGGAGACAGAAGAGCTACAGAATCCAGAGATCTGAGCAAATACAACTTTGAGAACAAGGTAGGCAAATTTCAGAACTTTTCAAGTGTCAAATTGCTTCTTTTTAACTTTACTCAGTAGACATTATCTCCGAATGAGTCTTCTGAGTGAAATGTCCTCTTTTCTTGCAGTATGGTACCAAGGCTTTGGATAAAATCACCAAAGCTATCCTCGGCCACATAGAGAACAAGGTGCCCCCTCCCAAAGGTTACCCTGCGGGTGAAGCCCTGTTCTTCAGAGGTATGTTTGAGCTTTGGTTGACTGGTAAAGTGTGTAATCAAACTAACATTCACTGTGACTGATTATTATTATTCTTAATTTCAGACATGAAGCTTGGAATGATGGATGTGGGCATCTTTTGTAAGGAGCCTCGCTTTGGGATCAGTACTGAGAAAGGTAAAGTACCCTTTAGGCATGCGGTCATATTTTACGCTGGTATACTGTTATTACTGCTGCAGCTATTTCACAGTTTAAGTCACCCATGGTGTGTTCATTAACTGTTTCGTGTTGTGTCTTTATCCCAGACTGCAGCATCACCAAGTTCTTAAATCGCATCCTGGGCCTGGAGGTCCACAAGCAGAACTATCTCTTCCAGTACTTCACTGACAACTTTGACTACCTGATCGAGAAGGATAAGAAGGAGGGCAAATATGACATGGGAATATTAGGTATGGAACTGAAGTGTTACTCAAAACAAGGCGTGTTTGTACAACGCACAATATATGATAGACCAAAATGTAAAAGGTAAGGTAGCCCCAACAAGATTACTTATTTAAAAATATTGGTAAGCTTCTTAAAAGAACAGATAGTATTTATAAATGGAAGTTAATAATTGATTACCTCAGAAACATTAAAAAATACTGACTCTTTCTTCATTTATCTGTCATCATACCTTTTATTCCATTTTGATAGGCCCCTCAGGGATTGCTTATAAAGAAAGATGGTGCCTCAACTTCTGATGTGAGTAATTATTTTAAGTACTTGTTCCGTTGTGTCTCTGACAGACCTTGCCCCGGGTAACGATGAGATCTATGAGGAGAAGCAGGAAACTTTCATGACGGTCGGAAACCCTCAGGATGGACAGGTTGTTCTCTACAAGGTGAGCACCGAGTAACCTCAGGTCTATTCTTTCATGGTTATATCATTACTGTATCATATCTTGAGTTATGTCCAGATTTAGTTTTAACTGAGCCAAAATAAGATTTGCATAGCACAAAACAACAACAGATGAGCAATACTGCGTTGCCTCCGTGGGCCTGTATGTAGGATGTAGCGGCCACCAGAAGACCAGCAGACAGTCTGGGGAGCAGAGGCACGTTTTCAGGCTGCTTTAGAGGCATTACACGTCACCTCAGGATGTGACCTTTTTATGAACCCTGAACAGTGAACACTCCGTGCCCAAGAGGGCCTGAACATCACGACCCAGAAGTGATTTTATGAATATACATGATGGGCTAAAAACCGGCAAGTCTCTTGTTGATGCTCTCTCTTTTGAGTAGTGCTTGTAAGGACTATAGATTCATTAAGATTTCCATGACGTGTGCTCAGTATAAGAGACCTGGTACAACTTTGAGATTTGTACCACATAACCTGCACTCCCGAAGGTATATTCAAGCAGCTGCCTCTGCACTCTATAGGTGTGATTGATGGCACTTTGCCAGCAGTAACACTGTGATCGTACAGGCTTCGCCCGAGGCTGAGCAGTCTGTGTAGACACTAGTGGGAGGGGGAAACAGGATAATTACCGGTGTCTTCTGCTTTAAGCTGTCGGCTGCTAACCTAGGTTTGACATTTTAAACTTGGCAGAAAGCCTCACAGCTATGACCAGTTTAGCAAGTATGTATGGGCAGAGTGTTGGGTGTGTGTATGGCTGCGGTAGATGAGTTTTAATCGCTTACACTGATGGACTTTTTGTTTGAACACGTGTTTCTGTTTTTTTATGCAAGAGTCTTGTCTCACATTGTGCAACAATGCAAATGCAAAATGAAATGACAGATAGGCGCAAAGACAGCCATAAGCAGAGACAGATATGAGAAACAGGACGACAGTAACACTAATGTAGGTCAAGCAACAGGGCCATTTAACTGCATATGAGTTGTGTATTGACAGACTTTTGCTGAAAGCTTTTGTTAAAATGTTTCTATTTTCTATTTACATCTGCTTGATGTCAACATTACTGGATGTTTATGCATTATTGCCTCTGTGAAGCACTTTCTGACATCTCTGCTCTCAATGGGTGTGATGTAAATAAAGTTACTTATGTACCATCCAGACTTTGACAGCACATGCTTTAATCTTCTTGCCCCTGTAGATCAGCGTGGACAGAGGTATGCCATGGGACGAGGCCTACAACAGGTCACTGAAGCTCAGCGGCCCTGATGACGGATTCTACCTTTCCCTGAAGGTGAGACCATGTTACGATAAGCAAACTAAACCCAAGGTGCACGATATGGGGCACTGCAATAATAGAAATGTGATGACGGTTGATTTCCACAATCTCTCAGTCAGTGCAAATAATTTCCTCTCTGTGCGGCCCCTCTACAGCTGCGAGGTAACCACCCATGTGTGCTGCTAGCTGAGCAAGGAAGAGGCAAGAATCTCGTTGTCTACAAGCCCAACATTGGCAAGCAAGCCCACCCTGAGAGCCTGGACAACCTGCAGCAACGTTACCGGAAGGTAACTGGCTCCCATGATGTCTTTATGTCAGCTTATTTATACTCAATAATGTCAAAATTGTTTTTAATTTCATCTAAATATTTGTGTTTCATAACCAGCTTGAAAATATTGTATTTTGATTTATAAGTTTTTTCAAGATAACAATAAAAGGACAAATATTTTTAAAAGAAATTGATATTGGGCTGATTTGACATTTTCAGGGCTGACACTTCCTTCTTGATCTGTTAATGCTGTTTGGAGTGGAGTCTGATGCCCCCTTGTGGTTATAGACGAGTACTAGAACAGGCTATCTTCAGGGTAGCGTAAAGCTTAAAAATGAGGCAGTATACTTTACAAACTCCTTAAATCATTGACAAAATCTTGATCAGTGTAAAGAGATATATATATATATATATATATGTCAATGGGGATGATGAAGTTATTTTTTAGTCTCCCTTCCTTATGTGAACAACAGGGTGACGATTATTGATCTTTCCCCATAAACATACTGAACACAATATTTATAATCTCCACAACAAAACAAAGGACTTCATTTGAGATAAAAACTAAAATATGACGTTGAGTTGTCAAAGTTTCTATGTTGGTAAAAAGCTGTTTAGTTGTGTTGCACCAAAATGTGTTTACGATGAGTTCTTTGCTGATTTCAGTTGTACGTTTCTTTTTCCAGGTGACTCCAGAGGAAGCCAGGGACAGCTGGGAGAACCAGTTCACCTTTTCCTTCAAGAAATGTAGCCATGCCAACTGGTAAGCAGGAATCCACGGTGTCCCTCGGGATTAATGGCTCAATGCATCCAATCAGGCTGGTGCTTATTAGGATTCAGTCAGGGTGGTTTTAAGGTCAGACGCCATTCCCAAGGATTTGCAGGTCACCTGAGAACTAGTCACGAAGAAATAACCTGCAAGTCTCTCATGTGCCACCAGATGACGAGTGAACTGTTTTGACATTCAGTCCCAGCTATGTAGTTTTTCTGATTTGCACTAATCTTGTGGGCTCTTTTCTGTCCTTTCCTTAGGAACGGGAAGTGTAAGAAAATCGAGGAAGGCCAGGAGTGTCTGCAGGGCATGCGCCTCCGTCAGTACCACATGTTGTGCGGCGCTCTGCTGCGTGTGTGGAAGCGTGTATCCGATGTGGTGTCTGACATCACCAGCTCCAGCATCCTCCAAATCGTCCGCCTGAAAACCAAGCAGCATAACAAGCAAGTCGGTGAGTACATCGCCCCTCACACAAGTGATATGAGGTTCAATAACAGTTTACAGTGAGGCACGATAGCTGATTGAGCGTTCAGATATCGATCCCATGAAGTCCGTGTTGCAATACAGCTCGACAACCATGAACAATGTGAAGAAGCTCGCTGGAGATTCAGTGTCAGGCTTATTTTCTCTGCATGTCAAACACAGGTTTAATAAAGAATGCATGATAAAATGCACTACGGATATGTTTATTGCTGTTGTTAATACACATACTGTGATATCATCTTAAAGTGAGATGGTCATTGTAAGAATATTTTGTTTTTGGAACATTACATGTTTTAAATAATCAATTCGCTGATAACTCACCCGACCGTCCTTGTCGTCTCTCGTAGGTATCAAGATCCCAGAGAACTGCGTGGCCCGTGTGCGCGACGAGCTGCTGCTAATGGATGAGGAGGTGAAGAGGAGACGAAAGGAGAGGGAGCAGCAGGCTGTGGAGCAGCGACTGGCCGAGGAGCGCATGCGTAAAATGAAGGAGGATAACAAACACCTGCTGGCTAATCTGTTCAGCCAGCAGCCCATGCACAACCAGTCCCTGGCTCAGTCTCTGGCCCACAGTCAGATCCTCAAACAGAAACTGAACCAAAACGTTCTACAAAGGACTCAAACTGGGAACATGTCTCAGCTGCAGAGACTTCAGGCCCAAAGCCAGTCCACTTTACAGCAGAAGCCCTCCCAGAGCATAGCCATGTTGTCCTTACAGAGAAACCCCAGCCAAACCCAGCAAAGGACCCATAACAGCTGGAACAACAACTCCTCCACCACCTCCACCACCAATCAGGGCCCTCTACCCAACATAGCTAGCCTCACCTCCAATTTATCCCAGTATTACCCCCCTTCTTTTTTCTCCCAGTTCCCCCAGCCGAAGAACCAGTCACTCTCACACCATCAGAACACGCTGTCTCCAAGTTTGTCTTCCAAGAACCCCCTGGATGAGATCTTGGACCTGACTGTGAGCTCGCCATCGCCCTCCCCTGACACCACGGGGGGCGGGCTGAACCTTGACAGTCTCACGAGAGCCTCTGCAGCATTCGGCGGTGACTTTAACCTGGAGTCTCTGATCTCTCAGAATGCCCAGATACAGCAGCCTCTTTTGCAACAGCAGCAGCCGCCGCCGCAGCAGGAGAACCACAGTCTGCTGACCAATAACCACCAAGACTTGTTATTAGAGTTGTTTGACTTTCCTCCCTCTCCCCAGTTGCCCACACAGAAAGCCAGCCCTTCGTCCTCTACCTCCTCTTCTTCTTCCACCACGTCCTCCACCTCTTCTGTGTCAAACAGCCTCGCTTCTCACATCCCCGCCAGCCTCGTCATCCCGTCATCGTCCTCCTCTTCTCTCTTCTCCAGCCAGTCCCCGTCCTCCTCTCTGTTTTCCAACTCCTCCTCTCACTTCTCTCCCTCCTTTCTCCTCCCACAGTCAGACTCCTTACCCAACGGCCACTGCAATGCCACCGCCCTCGACATTCGCGAGGCTCTGAACAGCATGCTACAGGCCGGGCTGGACCGCAAGTCTGTCATTCAGTACCGGCCGCAAGACTAGGAGCTCCCACAGCAAACTTTCTTATTGTTCGGTCTTTATTTTGTGTCTCGTTTGCTGTTGTCTGCGATCGCATCCTCAGACCTGCTCCCTCTCCCCTCAGGGCCTATAGTCACGTCACTGCCTGTCCTGCGCTCGGCTCACTCTTTTCTCTGTCCACCTGTAGCGTTCACTTGCCTGAGGCCGTCGAGGTGACTGCGGGCTCGATCAATATCAGATTTCTGCACCAAAGTGTGTCCTCCACAGTGAAAGGCAGCTGTAAAACGACAAAAGTGAAAACAACAACAACATGTGATTAACTGTATTTTATTGAACGTACGAGCTGTCTAAACAAAAGCTCAATCATCGAGGGTGTGGAAAATCTTTTAATAAACCTCCCGCTGCTGATTTTACGAGGTATGATCGGTGAAGTCGCTGGAAGCTCTAAATGCCTTTCACCAGTTAAAACCGCATCTTTAGGACTTTGCTTTACTGTTACTTCGCTTCATGGCCGTCTGTCTGTACTAAAACAAAGGCTTGGTTTGAGTGAAAACAGAAGATGGTGTTGAACTGGAAGATGAGAAAAAAAAAAAAAGAAAAAAAAAAATGAAATCTTTTAGCTGATCTTTTAGCCATGAAATGCCTCAGTTTTCATTTTTCTCTTCTACATGCTCCCTCTTGTTACTCTCCCTGCTTGTATGAACACTAGTGTGAGGAAAAAGGGAGAGGAAGAGCAGTCTGCTGTTGCAAACAGTGCCTTTGGAGAAATCTATAAATGCAGTCTTTAAAAATCCATGTAGCCTAATGTATAGATTTGTACTCTTGAGCATTGGTTTTAATTTTAATTTAAATATGGTATATTTGTATTTATCTGTTAGCCCCCTCCGTCAGCCAGTCAGTCAGTCGGTGTTTGTGTTACACTAGGCTGGTGTTGGTTTCTGGAAGAAGCCTCTGTTCAGCCCGTTTGTGCTCGTCGGACTTGTCCTTTCTCTCTGTGTGATACGACAACATGCTACGGAGGTCGGTGTGGCATGAATTATTGAGCAGCATGGATAAAAAAAATTCCAAAAATGTTATCACCCCCGTTTTTTTTTTTCTCAAGCTGACAATAACATCTAGTGATGTGACTCCTGGTTTGATTTGATTTTGAATTTCTCAGGAAAGTCTCGAGTGCGTTGTTGTTGTTTATTTGTGTCATTTTGACCAACACAAATTAGTTTCAAGTCTTTAATTACAGTTGATAAGAAAGGATTTGAAGTTTTCATTGTCTTGAGGTCGGATGAGAAAGCCACGCGTGTTTCCATTTCAGGCGCCAAGGCTATAAAAACATTAGCAACATGTTTAGACTTTGTGATGTTCACTGTGTATGATCGTACATATTTTTAAAAAAAAAAAAAACCTGTGAGATCTGGCCATCTTTGTGTGAAAAAGATGCACTGTAGTTGGGTCATGACAAAAAAGAAAAAAAGCCGGGATAAGTTCAAGTGTTTAAAAAGCAATAAAACCATATTCTACATTTGTTATGAGACATAAATGCCTAAGTACTGTTTACGCTCAACAGGCAAAGCTTTGTGGTTACTTTTGCATGGTATGAATCTTCTTATTTCTGTTGTGCTTCATAGCCTTTTAGTTTAATTAGATTCTGAAATGCATACAACCTTTGTATAGTAAGTTTTCACGGGATTGAGCGCAATGCGTTCTTGACGTTTCAGTCATTGTTATTATTATAAAAGTTATTGTTATTTATATTTAAGGGATATTTAGATTTTAGATATGTTATCCTGCTTATTAGACTAGTTATCGAAATGTTTTGGTCAGGGAAGTTTCTAGTTTTCAAGATTACTATAAAACAAATTCTATTATAACCTGCCACCAAATAAGATTGCACTGTTCTGTACTGCTGTACAGTGTCTGGATTTATTTCTGCTCATTTCAGTTTTGCTTTTCCTCAAGTAGAATTGTTTCTCCAACTCGTAGACCTTTCGTCAGGCCTTCAGTTCGCAGAGAGATACCAAAGTGTTCCACAGACACCCCTAAAAGTTACTGGCTCTAAGATATCAGAACTTTTAATAAATCTCAGGAAGAAAACCTACAGGAGGTGTAACGGCGGGGCGTTAGCAGAAATATATCATTTCCCCTTCGGACAGTGGTGAAACTAACCAATACATGTGCTATTTTTTTCTTAACTCTGTGCTGTGACTCTTGCTGTATTTATGTTTTAGACTTTAATGTGATGGGTTTTGTTGTCTGTCCTTGTGAACATGTCAGTGATTTTAAATGTTTATGCCTTCTTAGGGCAAAGATCAAAGGCTGTTTCTTTTTTTAAGAAACTTTTTCTTTTTTTTTTTTTTCTGTGGACAGTTTTGTTTTGTGTTGGACATTTAATTCATGTTAAAGCTGACAGATTTTTGACTCGATTCACAACTGGGTTATACTGAAACGTGCAATTGATGTGTCCAAGCTTTCACCCTCTCTCGGTGTAACAGATGTTTCGGTTCAGACTGACTTTCAGTGTCCCAGATTCTTCTTGTTGACGCTTCTTCTTTTTTTTTCATTTGCAGCATCTTGCTATAGCATGTTTTTTCTCATACCCTCGATAATTTCGCTTTTAATATTCCACATCGGGCACATTCCCAGACACCAGTCTGCAAAAGATTTGCCTTTGATTTTTGTGTTTTATTCTCACACAAACAAAGCTTTATGCATTCGAGGGATATGGAGCGCATTTTTTAGGTAGAGTGCGCTTTTTTTAAAGGATTCTTCATTAGAGTAGTTAGGCCTTTTATCATTTTATTATCATTTTGCACTAAGAATGGCATAATCAAGTTACTGTTCTTGTTGGTTATGATTGAGTGTCGCAAGCTTGTCGTGTGTCTGATCTTTGATGATAGCTCTGTGTATACTGTAACCATCTTTTCTCGTTTTCTCCACCGTTTGCATATTCTATGTTATCAATGTTATCACTCTCAAATAATTTATTGCTAACAAAAAATGAAACAAAAAACATGCTACTGATTGTATGTATTTTTAAACAAAGCCTATTTTTTCTGTAAAAAAAAACAAAAAAAAAGAAACTGTGTTCAGCACTTTTATTCTGGGTTGTGCTTTTGTTTTCTATATATTTATAATTTAGATCCAAATGTATATATTGTAAAATTTGTGCCTTTTGACTAATTCTTTAAAAAGGTTTTCTACTCATTTAAGGAAGGACTATATGAAATTGCAATCTTAACTTTGTAAACAAATAAAAACTTGAAGATTGCTGAAACCAAGTCTTTTGTTCATCTAGGGAAAGGTTTTTTTTTTTCTCCAAACTCCTGGAGGGTCATTGTGGGTTCATGCAGTAGGAAGCAGCCTGTGTGACGTCACTCCTAATTCATTTAAACAAGTGACAGAAATAGAAACAGAAAAAAGACTCAACAGATTAAATAGAGCAGAAATAAGAAGACTCAGCTGTTACTCTGCAAACATCTGGACTCAGGAGCCAACCAGCTTTAAGTTCATGACAGGTGTTCACTGCAGTGTCACATTGAACTGGGCATCATTTGATAGATATGTTATGGATGAATCATTGACCACGCCTACTGAACATAAACCCTAAAAGCCAGAGCCCTAGTGTGGAGGCCTGTTATTAATATTTCTTGAGTCAAACCAATTAAAAGTCAAAAACAGCATTGGAATGTTACTATGTAAGGTTTTGTTTTTTTTGAGTATTTACATTTTGTGCTACTTTAAACATCTACTTCCACTTTTGATTCCACTGTATTTATCTGACAGCTATAGTTACTGCTTACTTTTCTAGAGATTCAGATAAATACAATGTTCAACAACAATAAATTGATAAATTCTGATGTAGGCTATTAATATAGATTGAGTTATCCAGCAGTTAAGTCGATAAAATCAGCCCCACCAGCTGCAGCATTAAAGTGATGAACATATTGGTGTATCAGTAATTGTAACTGCAGATAAATAGCCTATTATTCTTGTGTTTTTTTAGATATTTCTTTTTACTTCTTATTTCCTTTTATCAGGTTTAATCACTCAGGCTTATTTGTCTTAAGACAGTTGATGGATTTCAGCTTGTTGTCATTGTCCATATTTAGTTCTCACCATTCTCAAGTGAAAAAACCTTGAAACTATAAATTAACGAAGACTGAAAATTCAAAAGTGTATATTATAAAAGAGAATAAACTATTTATATGTATATATGTAAAAATAAAAATGATACATGTAGTGTTCACATCTGAGGACAAAAGGAATTTACCCATTACTGTATAATTTGATGATTTGATAATACCTGTACTTTTACATACAAGTAATAATTTAAGTGTGCATTTTTTTTTTTCCGTTATAACAGAGTATTTCCAATCTGTGGTATTGCTACTTTTACTCTATAGAAGAACATCTGGATAATACAAGAGATTTGGGGGACTGGGAGCAGGCCCAGGAAGGAAGGAACTTGGGGAACATACTAATTTAGTATCTATGGCTGTCACTGTGAAACAGTATTCATATCTGAAGTTCCCCTCATAAAACAGTAAAGCACAGGAGCAGTAAGACACACAATTTATGGAAATAAACTGTTTTAAGGTTTCCTGGAAGTCTATCAATTCATACCATCATTGTTTTTAGATCAGAACAGGACAATATTAAGGCATATATTGTTACTGTGACAGCACAAAACACCCTATGTCATATTTACAGTGTTGTATAAAGAACCACGTATACCAAAACTAGTACTTGAGTAAAAGTAAAGATATCTTGTTAAAATATGACTTTGGTAGAAGTGAAAGTCACCCATACAAATAGTACTTGAGTAAAAGTCTGATATTATCAGTAATTTTCAGGCAAAAAATATACTGAAGTACCAAAAGCACAAGCAAAAGTAAATCATACATGTATTTAACTTTATTCTGAATTCTGTGTCAAATGATTAAAATTAGATCCAATATTCAGCATTTTCTGATGATAAGAATTGTTTTTTTTTTTATCTGATTGTTAATAAAACGTCAAATAAAATGTGCTGCTTTGGTTCTGATGCTACAAAGTAACTAGTTACTAAACTTAACAAATGTAATTGAGTACAAAAAAGTACAATATTTGCCTCCAAACTGGTAGAAGTATAAAATACCTCAACATTGTACTTGACTAAATCTACTTGGTAACATTACATCACTTATTCATTTTACTGAAGTGAAACAAGCCTCTTCATCTCAACCAAAACTGGGAGGAGGACCTATTTACGTGGAGTACCAACTTCCGGTTGGTGACGCTCTCCTCGCGTGATGACGTTGTGAAACTCACCTGTACGTCGGGCCGTCGACGCCACACCTCCCGCACCTGTCCTCAGGGAGATTTAGGAGAAACTTTTCAAAACTGCTGGGACAGCCTGCTCGAGTGGGTGAGACCGTGAAGAAAGATTTCCAGGGCGGATTTATAAATAAAAAAAAAAAGTTTGACGACCGAGAGTCACGTTCAGCCCCGCGAGGAGGACCTTTAACAAACAGGTACGTTAGCTTCACTGCTGTCAAATGTTTCCTGGTGCTCAGGTAATAATAAAAGCATGGCTGTCAAGAGAGGTTTAGGAACGACTGGAAGCTTTTACTGAAGTTATTTAAAAGAAAAACGTTATAAATGATGTGAATTAAACAGCTATAAAGACCTTAAACCTCAAGATAAAACGGTTTAGCTGCTAGCAAAGGAGCTAGCTTTGAGCATTTGCAGTGGTTTAGCCTATAACCGGATATATACAAGAAACAGCCAGCTAGCTTCATCAGCTGTGGACACTTATAGGCTTAAATGTCAGCTGTGGTTGTTGTCATGCTGTGAGGTTTGTCAAATTATATTGTGGTGTGTGGATGACAGAATAAATAGGGTGTGTGTGTGTGTGTGTGTGTGTGTTGTTGGGGTTGGTGACTTTCAGCTGCAGCAGCCCCACTTTCCTCACCTTACCTGTTCTGCCACACTTGCAAGTTTCTACCTGCCTGTCAGAGAGTTTCACAATAGTTTCGACTCTGCATTCCCAAACAACTGCGTCTTCTTTTCCCCTTGACTCCAATCAGAGTGTTTACTGATACACTGTTTTGATTAAGGGACCATGTAATCAGACTAAAAAGGGGGTTGGGGGTGGGGGCTGCTGTTTTGGAAACTTCCTGTGATTTGAGATCGAGTCCCAGATTTTCTAGCTACATCAAGAACCATCATTACAGAAACCTGCTTGAAGAGAGCCGTGTGTGGATATATGTCTCTGTTGTACGGCATCACATTAATTCAGATTATTGTTGTCTTTATTGTTCTCACACCAATGTACAACAAAACCATGTGTGGCATCAATTAAATGAAAGAGGTGTAAACTGGAAGCAGAATATAGAACAAAGACAATGAGATAAAAGCTCATAAATGAAAAGAAGAGTCATCAGATGCATATAAGCTCTAATATTGCTCTGAAACAGTCAAATCGATTTGCAGAATTGGCATAATAACACCCAGAGGTGAAGTAAAGGGATACCTTGGTGTCAACACTGTGGTTAATCATGTGACTTTTAACTTAGTTAAATCATCTGACAGTATATGCAATAATAACACCCAGCGCTAATTTAGATTTAGCACATAAAATCAGATTGAGGTGATCTGTGATGATCCATTAGCCTCCAGGCAGCTTTAGGTGACACACGGTGCACTTTTTATTGTGTTACATTCACTGTCCAATTTGTTTATTCTTTAACAACACAAGTTTTAGAAGGAACTTTCATTATTCTGTCCATTAAATCGTGCTGTCAACATTTACTTAATAGTGTTACATCAGAAAACGTGTCTATTACCTGTTTAAGTTTTTAAAAGTAATGTAACTGTCAATACTCAAATCATACATATATTTAAATGTATGTACTGTTTACTCTTGGTCGACTCGTTATCACCCCGGCCTGTTATTGGATCCAGTATTCATCGTTTTTCAGATCATCAGAATTGAAATCTTATTGAATAAATGTAGTAGTAATAGTACAGTATTCGGCTTCAAAATGTAGTGGAGTGGAAGTAAAAAGTAGCAGAAAATACTTTTGTGAAGTACAAATACCTCAGAACTGTACTTAATTGGATGAACTTAGTTACATTCTGTGTGTGTGTGTGTGTGTGTGTGTGTGTGTGTGTGTGTGTGTGTGTGTG
>OMLP01027283.1:6149-21225 GCA_900302685.1 Spondyliosoma cantharus | reverse complement strand
CCCTCACTCACACACACACACACACACACACACACACACACACACACACACACACACACACACACACAGAACTACCTCCTCCACACACACCCACATCCTCCACACACAGACACACTCAGTCCTCTTGATGGCAATCAAAGCAGGAAAGATGAAGAGATAAGAAGCATTGTGTGTTTTTCTATAAATCTGGTTGTTTTTTTTTTACTGTATGAAGAGACGTTTGTTCATCCTACTGGACTGTGACTCAACCCAGTCTGGACTGCATGTAAATATAAGAAATGCATTAAAAGAAAAGAGAGAAGAAGAAAAGAAATAAAGGAAACAGAGATGGACGAGTCAAGTACATTTTAGAAGATGGAAACCAACATTGTGCATCGGTAATACAATTTTGGGAAAACAGTTTCTACGCTTAAATGTCCGTCATGAGCTTCTCCATCGGACATTTCCTCTACACGTCTACGTACAACACCACCAGAGTTGTTTCCGACGTAATCGACAGAATAAATATTGGCAAAGTACAAACATTTCTTTATGATGCAAGTTTACGTTTCTTTAGCTTCAGTTTCCAACTCCTCTCTTGTCACAACACTGTTCTTCTGCTCTGCTTTACACACAAAACTCACACGGTTACGTTTAGGAGAAAGTTATGTTTTTGGCTTAAAATATCTGTTCTTGTCACGACAAACACGGCTACAGACGACCCAACTTCCCATCATGAATATAGTTTTTTGTCGCCACAACCACAACTGGAAATCGTCCCGAGGTCTCCTTAAAAATATTCAGGTGTGTGACGCTTACAAATGTTGAAACGCAGACTCGAACTGCGGCCACTAGCTCTGTAGCCTGGTCGCCTGTAACTGAACCACTGTCCCCTCTAACCTCTCGAGTCAGGTCATAAACATGTAATGTGATAACGTCCAGCGCAAACGTCCAGTGAAGAAGCAGAAGAAGAAGGGCGGAGCAAAGCAGCACAGTCTGAAGAAACATTGGATTTAAACATCTGTCTGGTTACAAACATCGCCGCAAAGCTTCAAGGCACTGCTTGGCTGGAGGAGTGAAGCTGCTGTGGAAACTAAAAGATGCCACCACCCCAGCCACGGCCTGGACAAGTCCTGCCTCATCTTCATCTCACACTGTTTCACTCCCAAATACATCACAACACGAAGGCTACATACTGTTGAAACACAAGGTAGATTTGTCCTGCTACATCTACGAGTGTTGCCAATGAGTTCAGGAGTGAAGCTGCTGTGGAAACTAAAAGATGCCCTACCCCAGCCACTGTCTGGACAAGTCCTGCTTCATCTGGAGTCTAATGTCTCAAACATACCAGACTGAAGTGAATAAGGTTGACGTTTTTTGTACGTACCCAGCACCCACGGGAGGATCATCCACTCCACGATGGTGGGCGGAGGTCCCTGCATGTGCAGGTTGGTGCGGGCGATGTGCTGCGAGGCCAGCAGCAGCAGGAAGAGGAAGGTCAGGTAGGATGCCGTGTGACAGATGAACTTGATGAAGGGCTTCTTGATGAAGTTTCCCAGAGCGCTCTTCGGCGCCAACAGGTAGATCTGAGGAGGAGGAGGCACACAGAGTTAACACAGCAACTGTTCGTCCTTAAATTATGTTTTTGGAGAACGCTGCTCCAGAAATGTTTTGTGGACGACGAAGCTTCACCTTCATCGGTGTGGAGGTGAGGAGATAAAGACTGAATTCTTATTTTCTGTTCGTTTGAGATACAAGACAAAGCAACACAGGAGGAGAAAGAAGCAGACAAGATGCTGATGTTACGTAACCGATCGTGAACAATAAATCAGAGTCCTGCTCTGATGTCTCTTCGGCTTTTTACACTCGTGTTCAAAGCATGAAGCAGGAGTTGGAGCTGACGGCGCTCATGTTCCTCCACCCGTCCCCCTCCGTCTACCAGAGCCGCCGCTGTTATTGCCGAGTGTTATTGCTGTTATGATGCTTGTTTACTTGTTCTGCTCATCTACTCGCTGCTGGCAACCTCGACGTTCTCTGAGTCACGCCAGCGAGGCTTTAAAAGGAATTAAATAACACAGAGAGAACGAGAGACAGAGGTGTTTGTGTGCATTATTAATAACTTAATCACATTAACGCACCGCTGTGATTGTTGCGACGTAAAGACTTTTAAGTGAATTATCTTTCTTGCGCCAACTAAAGCAAAAGTAAGCACAGCTGAATTAAGATTTGATCCCTCTGTCGTGCCATTAGTCTGGTGTGTTTGGGTATTTTTAGTCCTTGAACGCACCACAAGTCAACTGAGAGGAAAGAAACGTGAGAGAGGATGCAAACTGATATTGAAATACTTTCTATAAATTAAGAAATTTGTCCTCGCTTTGAAATGGGTTTAAAAACTTGAACTAAGTGCAGTGTTTCCCACACATATACTTTACGTCAATGGGCTGCCGTCATATATTTGGTGACACTTTTTAATATTATTTGTTTTTATGCCCTCGCTCTACACCTCCAGTCTACTCACGCTGATACATACTTTGCAGAGAAACAGAGATAAAGATTGCTTTTGTTTGCAGTCAACGTTTCTGCAAACCACAGATTCGTTCGAGGTCGATATTTGTCTAAAACGTTTCATATCACGTTGGAGCAATTTCAGCAACACTAGTATTTTTCTTTTAAGGACACCTGGAGATATTTCCGTCTGTGATCGTGGCGACCAAAACAGGATGTTTTCCTGACCCTAACCAGAGCATCAGCACAAACGTTGTGACGAGAGAGAAATAGAAAACTCAACCTCAACATGTGAAAAGTTGGAAGGGGAAGATCTTTTAGATGCACAAGAACATATGAAACACTGAAGGAAAGGACACAACAGGTCTCCTTTAATGTGGACAGTTAAAGCAAACTTTAAAAGATTTATACATCGTTAAAACTAAAACACCTCCTCACTTATTTGTCTCCATGAATTATTGGTCCTGTATGTGTCTCGATATGACTCGATATGGCTGCGTGAAACTGAGGCGTAATGATATTTTTTCCTATTCTGAGACCGAGTAACTTCCATATTTACACTTCAGCCTTCCTTCATCCGTCATCTGCTGAACGAGATTAAACCAAATATCTCTGCTTCCTCTGCAGAGCTCAGCATATTAATCAGGTTTACAGCAAGTTTATCTGTTTCACTCGAGTCATTCTGCCGCAGAATATTAAATATTGATCACAGGGAATGGGTCAATAGTTCTTCCTCCCTGGTCAGTTCGTAGTTAGAGTAAAAGTTTTATTTGCATGTAAACTTTAGCCTGCAGCGAACATCTGTGTTTGTGTTGTGTTGCTCACTCTGCAGTCTACAGCAGCGGCTTCATGCCTTCTCTAAATCATCACAATTCTTCCTCCCTCACTCTTTGTTTTTAGGTCGAGTGTTGTTGTCGACTTGATGTTTCCTGGCAACAGCTCGTCCAGCCACTAAAACAAGAGTTCGGCTCCATTTCTGCCTGGCAACAAATTTACTTCAAGGAAGACTTCTTGGATTCCTTCTTCTCTTCGTCTGTTTCCAGTTCCTTATTCACTTTTTAATATCCTTCTATATTTCCTTTGTCTTCCCTTCCTGCTCTAGATTTCTCATTTCTTCCACTGATGTTTCCTTTATTTGTTCCCTATTGTTTTCATTTCATCCCTCTTTCTTTCTTTCTTTCTTTGCTTCCAATTATTCCAATTGTTTAATGCAATCCTTCTTTCTTTGTTTCTTAAATTTGTTTCCTAAATCTAATTTCACTTTATTTATCCCCGTTCCTTCCTTCCATTCTTCCTTTAAAATTGAACCCTATTTTTTAAAGCAATCCCTCTTTCTTATTTTTTCTGTTATTTGTTCCCTAATTTTTCTTTCATTTCAATCCTCTTTCCTTCCTTCCAATTGTTCCTTATCGTATCCCTCTTTCTTTGTTGCTTTAATTTGTTCCATATTTTTTCTTTAACTAAATTTCCTTCCTTCCTTCCTTCCTTCCTTCCTTCCCACTCCCCTCCTCCCTCCCTCCATCCTCACCAGTGAGAAGACAGGAAACAGGAGTCCGATGATGAAGCAGGTGACCAGTTTGACGGCCCAGTGTCGCCTCCTCCAGCCTGGGAAGCCGTCGTACCACAGCGTGGCCAGCAGCTGCTGGCAGTTCGGCTGAGCCACGAACTGAACGGAGAGAAGAAGAAGAAGAAGAAGAAGAAGAAGAAGAAGAAGAGACTGTGAGGAAACTCAGTTTAAACGTCCTTTAGTTGAAAAAAACAAGGGTTAAAAATGAGCCATACCACCTGAAACACAACATCGATCTCCTGCTTCAACAAAGGGAGTTTCAAAAGTGGCTCATTTATCATTCAGAGGACTAAACAGGCCGGTAACAACATGTTTAACCTTCAGCACACAGAAGAGCTCAGTGAACACAACCTTCAGGTGTGTTCAGGTTACCAAACTGTCGTACAAACAGCCTCTCTCCTCACTGGTCAGTGGTGTTGGTCTCACAGATGGAATTTACACTTCCTGTTTTACACCTGGAAACATCCTCTGTTTTCTCTGATTGTGAGGTGCCTGGATTCAAGAGTGCAAATGTTTCCACTCTGCTTATTTACATTTTAAATCTAGATAAAACTGTGCCAAGGCTGGAAGTTTCATACATTTTCTTATGTATCTTCAGGTCTCTCGGGTTGTCTAAATGAGAGGAAGTCCTGCATTTTTCTTGTTTTTGCCCCTAAACTTTAGAATAGTTTTGCATCTCACTATAACAGTATCATCACTTTTCATTAACATTAAAAACAACTAAGCTATATGTCGTCACTCCTGTTATCATCCTGACAGCTAAACACTCAGTGACGCACTTTTTAAACTCCAGTCAAATCAGGAAATAACAGTCGAACATAGAGGACAAACATTTTGCCGCAAGTCCTTGCTCGGTTTTTGAGAAGTGATGTAAAGAACTTGATCTTAAATGAGAAGCAGCAACAAGAGCAAAAATATATACAGACGTTAATCCATTTTCTCACCTTCGACCACACACTCGCTCTGCACAACAAACATGTATGGATGTTTATTACAACAAGGAAACTAGATGACTGGGCAAGACAACTAACCAATCCAATTTTTAGTATTGCATCAGCGTGTTAGGTACTCTGAACAGAAGGGTGACGAAAAAACAGGATGGTACAACAACTTTTCACAACGATAACTCAAAAATAACTCTTCCAAATGTGTAACGAACTGGACTCAGCTGAACCGGATTGGACTGCCTGGTGGAAACGAGGACAAGGAAGAAGGAGTCTGTAAACAAATCTGTTGATGTGTATTATATCCTTCATGTGAGCTGAAATGAAATGAACGGACGGACCCGGAAAAACTAAAAACACGTCTTTTATTATGTTTGTGTTGAGAGGAGCTCCACCTGACAGCACGTAGAGCTAATAAAACCAGATATAACCTCTATCTGTGCGGCTGTTTGTTCATCTCTGTTTCATAACGTCGCTCTCCGGCTTTTATTCACTCAAAAAAGAGACCGAGCGAGCCTCAAACAGGTACATCTGTACAGTGTGATCATCCTCCGTGACAAACCAAAGGTTACGTCCTGCCGTGACAGTGCCGCGGCTGCTCTGTTGTCCGGGTCGCCTCCATTTACATCTCATTACAGCTCATCCGCTAATACCGCTGGCGTCGCACCAGAGGCTGCTCGTCTCCGTCAGCCCTTCAGCCGCCCTCTGAGTCACAGACGGAGGAGACGAGTCCTCCTTTTCTTTTTGTCCTCTGTTTCTTCCTCTTATTGTAATCCTCTGCTCCATCCTCTTTCATTTAATCAATCGCTTTCTTGCCAAGTTTGTCTTTTTCTTTCTTTCTTTCTTTAGTTATGAGCTTCTTCCCTCATGTCTGTTTCTGGTTGATTAGTCTGGTGTCATACTCTATAAAAGACTCGAGGAGACAGGAGGTGATCCATCACATCAGCTGGGATGTAAAAAGTGTGTTTTCCCCTCTTAAACAAACAGCCTATTAAATAAATGGATTTAGGAATAAACATCCGGCTCAGTTCTGCACATCCACCTTCACACAAGGACAGACGACTGCTTGAAACCAGACATTTAGCTAAAAGCTTAAAAGAAAAACGGCAAACAGCCAAACAAAAAGCGTTCAGGTCAGACTCTGAAGCTGTCAATCACGCACTTTTTTCTGAACAGTTGGCGGCGGCTGCATCATAAATAATTTATCCAGACACACTTCTTTGGAGAGATCTGCGTGGGACTCTCACAGCTCCTGACTTTGCAGCGTCACGCGGCGTCGTCGGGCAGGAGAGGATAAAAGTCACAGGAGGTATTTATGGAGCTCGTCTGATTGGCCAGACGCAGAGAAGACAGCGGAGGTCTCTTCCTGCTGGTGGATCACCAGGCATCAACCATCAAACTGCAGAATATGTTCAATAAAACGGCCAATGTTGAACAGCAACTACTGTGTAAATTGTAGTTACAGCATAAACGATATGGTACCATACAAGTGGCCGGATCCAAAATATTTCTGCTACCCTTATGACAAGTCTGATGAGTCTTGATGTGATTATCAATACCTTCACCAGGCATCAACCAGTGTAAACTGCAGTACATGTTCAGTAATACACCCAACGTCGAATTGCAACTACCCTGTTATGAATGTAAGGGAAAGATTTTAGTCATGGCATGAACATTACGGTCTTGTCCATACAGGTGGCCGGATCCAAAATATTTCTGCTACTGATATGACAGGTCTGATGAGTCTTGATGTCATTATCGATACCTTCGTAGAATCTCAGATATCTGTGTTTCCTGAGTCGTTTGCAGAAGAAGCTAAATGTCAGGAGAATTATTCATGATGCTCATCCTACAGCAAACCCGTGACGGACATCAGAAGTCTCCTGGGTCTCTTCCTGCTGCTGGATCACCAGGAATCAACCATCAAACTGCAGAATATGTTCAATAATACGCCCAACGTTGTATGGCAGCTACCGTGTTCTGAATGTAAGAGAAAGATTTTAGTCATGGCATGAACATTACGGTCTTGTCCATACAGGTGGCCGGATCCAAAATATTTCTGCTACCCATATGTCAAGTCTGATGAGTCTTGATGTCATTATCGATACCTTTGTAGAGTCTCAGATATCTGCGCTTCTTGCTAAATGTCACAAGAGATATTCATGGTGCTCGGCAGGCATCAAGCAGTGAAAAGCTCCAGAATATCTCCAAGTTTAATGGTCCAATTTGTAAGAAAGTTGATTTCCTAACAATCTTTAGGGATTGTAGGTCAGTTCGGCCACCATCCCAAAGCAGCAGTATTTGATGAGTTGGGAATGAGTCTCACAAAAATCTTCCCCATCACTGTTTCCACGCTAAACTGAACGAAAAAGAGGAAATGTTGCACTGAAAGGAGCGTAAATGCTTCATATTAGCTCCAGTTAAAGGTCCTACAAAGGACTTTAGTTTTGTGATGGATGCCTGGTGAATATCTGCCGCAAAAGAGATTTAAAAAAAAAAAAACACAATTTACACAACAGCATGAGGTTTATAACCAGTAAAACATCCACATGATTTACAGAAGTGGATGCAGGCTTTTTATCTGTTGAGTCTGGGAGGTTTTCGACTCTCAGTTTAATCATCTTATGTCGCCGTACACCTCCGATAACCACCGACCTGAGGGAGCTGCAGCGGATATGACCTTAACACACACACGTGCGCGCACACACACACACACACACACACACACACACACACTTACAGATAAACTTGTCATGGCGACTTCAGAGCAAGTTGTTCAACCTCTTATCTGGTTGTGTGTTAATGTGTGTGTGTTCGTGGGTTTGTGCGTGTGTGTGTGCGTGTGTGTGTGTGAGGATATTGGATAACGAGAGGATTTAATTATATAGATGAAATGATAAAAGAAGAAAGAAGGAGAAAAGAGGAGGAGGAGACCGATAACGTGGCAGAAGTCAAACCAAGGAGGCTGCTCCCTCCTCTTCCTCTTCTCCTCCTCCTATTTTCCTTCTTCTCTTCATTCTCTTCTTCACAACGCCTGTTCTTTTTTTGTTCTCTTTACTCTTCTCGTCTAAGCCACCTCCCTCACTTCTCTTTTTCATTTCCTTCTTCCTCCTCCTCTTCTCCTTTCTTCCTCCTTCTGCAGTCATTCCCTCTTTCTCAAATCTTTCTATCCCTCTCCTTCCCCTCCTCTTTTCCCAACTCTCTCCTCTTTCTTTCCCTCCTCCTCTCAAGTGTTTCCCGTCCGTCTCCTGCTCCATCGATCTTCACCTCCTCTCATTGCTCCCCTCTCTTTTTTGTCTTCATCACCCTGTTCTTGTCTCCTCCTCTCCTCTGTGCTCCACTTCTCTGAACCATTTTTCTTTTTCAGCCTCGTCTTTCCTCCTTTTTTTCTTTCA
Source organism: Spondyliosoma cantharus (assembly GCA_900302685.1). Lineage (NCBI taxonomy): Eukaryota > Metazoa > Chordata > Actinopteri > Spariformes > Sparidae > Spondyliosoma > Spondyliosoma cantharus. The sequence continues at coordinate 12,835 of OMLP01027283.1, read as the reverse complement.
CTCTTTCCTGCATTTCCTCCCCTCCATCTTTCTCCTTCCCCTCCTCTTTCTTTCCCTCCTTGTCTCAAGCACTTCTCCTCTTTTCTCTCATCATGTGAACCATTTCTTATTTCTTCTGCCCTCCTTTCTTTTCCTCCTTGTCTTCCCTCCTCCTCCTCTCTCTCTTGCATTTCTTCCACTTCACCTCCTCTCCATCCTCCTCTTTTTCTTCTTCATCATCCAATTCTTGTCTCATTTCCTTCCTCTCCTCTTCCTCGTCTTCCCCTTCTTCCTGCTGTCTTGCATTTCTTCCCCTCTTCATCTCCTCCCTCCTTCCTCTCCTCCATCTCTCTCTCTCTCTCTCTCTCTCTCTCCATCCCTCGCTCAGCTCCAGTTTGGTTTCCTGTTGCCATGGCAGCAGTATGCTAATGAGCGAGTTGATCTCCGGGCTCCTCTAAACTACAGCAGTCTGCTCCTTTCCTCTCCTTTTTTTCCCGACTCGGTCTCTCGAGCTTCGGTCGGCAAAGTCAACTGGCCAAACAAAAACAAGAAAACACGTCTGGACCAATCACAGCGCGGCATCGGAGAGATGATTTAGTAATCAGGGTTTGTTGTTATATCGGACAGAGTGAGACATCCTGGGTGAAACATACACAGATTACAGCGGTGACCTTTTGAAACCCGTGAATCAGCTTGAATTACATAAGACGTGAGCGAGAGCCGGAGTGGTGGGTGACGGGTGAATATCAGCCAGCGTCAGCAGAGTCTATCTGGGTGATGGTTATAATAATAATGATGAATGTGTGGTGGGCGATCGGTGACGTCGTCTTCCTGTCTGAACCTGAGCTCTGTCTTTCATCTGGTGACAAAGAGAAAGAAAAAAAACTAAAAACTAAACGAGCAGAGGAACAAAAAAATGCTTCCAGACGGACCAGCGGGGCCATATCTCAACATCACTGAATACGTTACGCAACATCAAACATTACGTGCTACATTCTCTCATTATTAATGCGGCACTGCGTAGTTTTGTGAAAAGTGAAAAAACAAGCTGTTCTCAGATGGAGATACGGTCCCAGAACACGTTGAAGCTAGAAAGGTGGCAGGGTCCGCCACATTTAACACAATAAAACAGTATAAAGTGTGTTGTCCTTCAAAGTCAATTTGTTTACTCAGTATCCTAAGATTGTATCCTATCTTATCTTACAAAATTGTATCGTTTTTTATCGTATCATATTGGTTTGTATTGTATCGTATTGTATCGTATTGGTTTGTATCGTATCGTATTGGTTTGTATCGTATCGTATTGGTTTGTATCGCATTGTATTGTATTGTCTGTATCGTATCGTATTGTATCGTATTGGTTTGTATCGTATCGTTTCGTATCGTTTTGTATCGTTTTGTATCATATCGTATTGTATCGGTTTGTATCGTATTGTATCATATCTTCAAAGGGACGCAGCACCCTACATACTGTAAACCTCTGCTCTGTTCTCTATCAGACTGTTAGCAGAATAAAGATGTAAATACTATATTGTGTCTGTCATGCTATTATTAGGCTGCAGAGTGTCTGACTGTGGGCTGTAAAGAAGGCTACAAAATGTCAATACATTCAAAGGTTCGTGTACAGATGCACAGCCGTCTGGACGATATAAACTTCAATATGGAACAAGTTGCAAAGAGGTTTTACTGTAACTTTTGGTCACTCTACAGGACTTTAATATGCCTTAACGTAACACTGGGTGAGAACACGACCACTGACACTAAACAAACATCAGCAAGACACACTGAATGTTCAAAGGTTAGGAGGATATACGTCTGAATGATGTCACAGTAGTTGTAAACTAAGGAGGCTCAACTATAAGACTAAAAGTACAAATACAGTTTCTCTCCCCTTCACCATAAACCCCGTTTCCCCTCCTGAACACTGGAAACGAGCCGCTGAACCTCTGAGATAAATTTCCAGCCTGTCTTAAATTGATTATCACGGTCTGTCTCTGTCTCCCACCGGACTGGGTCACTGATGTGAAAACTGCAGAGGATAAAGTCTTAAACTTAATCTCAGGGAGCCTGCAGCGCTGAAACCGCACTCTTTTTAATGCTAATCCAATAGCAGCTTTACATAACACACACACACACACTGGTCGGGATGGGAGGAAGAGATGTTTGAAGATGCCCTGAAGGAGGCAGAACAGGATGTTTCTTGTAAAGTAACATCCTGTTCTGAGATCCAGGAAAATCTGAAAAGCTTTGCCTCAAAATTCGCCCGTTGAAAATACAAACTTTTACAAAAAGTGAACGAAAAACACACAAAACAACTTTAAAATGAGAAGAATAATGCAACATTTTGGGAAATACTCTCTCGCTCTTTTGTTTCCGAGAGTGAAATAAGAAAATTTGATGTTTTTTTGGCTAGTTTTTCCTCCTGTTTCCTGTCTTCATGCTAAAATAGGCTAATCACAGTTTGATCCCAGCTTGTTTCCTAATTATTGTTCCGTCCTCTAATGAAAGTCTTCAAACGTTTCAACGTGGAAGATTGTCAAGACTCCACTTCTCATGAAACAGTACAGACAGCATTAAAAAACTCAACTTCCGCCAACGCAGCGACACGTCGCACCCACAAGAACAACGACTAGAACAAGATATACCATGAAATCTGCACTGTTGGCAGCCCAACGAGCTTCAAGTGACATTTAATAAAATCAATCAGCAAACGTACAGGAATGAATCATAAAGTCTGAGCTGTGGATTATAGCTGGGAGGAAGTCGAGGATGCCAGCTGATCGAAGCTCACTCGCTCGCTCACGTTAAATAAGCTCGTTGAAACTATTCCGGAGACGTTCTCTCTCGTCTCTTTATTCACACTCTCCTGTGCGAGTTGCAGCGATAAGGAGTATTTTTAATCTCTAATAAATGTACCCAGTCATCCAGCAGAGGCTCTGGGGAGCCGACACATACAGGGAAATTAGCCGAGTGGAAAACCTGACTCTCTCCCACCCCCCTGAAAAAAAGGGCCCCAAACCCCCTTTTATTAATGTCTTCATGGAGAGGAGTTCTGATGACTCATGTTAACCTGCTGAATGAAACCGCAGCCTGCAGTGCTGTGAGATGAATAGGATGTTACATTACATTTGCATTTCCTCGCAGGGCGGGAGTGTTAAAGCAGCTCCGACATGACGGACGCGACTGTGGACGGGGAATCAAACCTGACATCTTTGTTTCATTCCGACCAATGAAGGCAGGGTTCAACGCATGAGAGAAAGTACTGTGAGGTTTTCAACGTCAGCTGCCAGATTTCACTCTTGAAAGAGAAGAGAAAAGGTTTCTATCCACCATTACAGCTGCATGTTCTCAGCTATCTATTCGTTCCCTCTATGTGTGTTTGATTATCTGGAATCTTTGCAACGTTCATTCAATCGGAGCATTTTGCTGGCAGGGTTTAGGTCCACTTGCTGGCCAGCACATCAGCCGCCCACGGTAGGGTTAACATGAAGTTGTTCGAGGCAGACAGCCGCACACCATTGAGTCCGGTTCAGCTCAAGGCTTCTTCCACAGTTATTTTTGTGTGCTTGCTCATGCACAACTACGTTCTTTGCAAATAAACTCATTGCACGTACAAGCTGCAGTCTCGACATTTTCTTGACGATATAAATTTGGCGTCACGAGCAGGATTGGAAGAAGAGAGAGACAAGTCGTCCGACTGCTTCTTGGGCTCTGGGCGACGCCGCATGTGGCCGCATCGCAAAGGTCTCGCTCAGGTCTAAGTGCAGCGAGTAACATCTACAATTCTTCTCAAAAATGAAGCTTAAAGTTAATTGAAAATTGATTGGAGGCATGAAAGCAGCTTGTGGGTTTGAGTTAAATGTTCTCATGCACGTTAAAAGTCTAAAGTTGAACATGAGTTAAAAGATAAAGGAGTAAAAGTTACTTCAAATAGAGTTAAAAGCGTGTAATGAAGTAAGAAGTGTGAAAAGAGCGTTTGTAAATGTAACTTGTTCGCTCGTAATACGCTTCCTAACTGAAAAGGACCGGCTGCAAATACTCTTTGAAGAATGGCCCCTAAAAAAGCTACACTAATTCAAAGATAAACATGTTAAATTTCATATCGATTCTTCAAAAATTAAGTCCCTGGTTAGTTTGTTGAACAGAAATATCAGGACCTGTTGGGTTTTCACCAGCTGTAATAGTAAAAACAGTAAATTAAAGCAGATGTCTTAAAGTACCAACAGGGACAATGGAGAGAAATTCAACTTCAAAGCTCAGACATTCAGTTTGAAGCTACAAACGAGACTCTCCCTTTTTTCTCTGGTCTTACAGAGACACAACTCACCCACATCAGGGGTGTTGTGAAATAAATTAAATCATTAAAACCTTGAAAACATGAATTATCCTCAGACTAATAATCATACCATCGCAATCGTCAATAATCCAGCACGTGTTGGCCCGGCACCTTACTGAGACACTTCCCTTAAACCATTCTGAACATTATCATCTTTATCACGGCTTTGTACTCGCGTCGCTCTGCTCACTGGTCTTGGCACGTCTGCTGCTACACTGCTCACCTTAAAGCCACTCGGGGAATATTAAACCACCACCAACACCAGAGTTAATACCGTCCCCGCTGAGCCGAGCTCGGTGTTTCTTTTGTTGTGAGTGATAAGGTCAGAGCCTCGATGCTAAACATCAACACATTATACAGTCAAATATCATTTCTACATGAGCCGGCTGCCTGGTCTGAGTGAATGTGCTCCTTTCAGATCACCTGTTTTGGGTTTATTATTTCAGCTTCCTGCCTCGTTGTAAGAAATCCACCTCAGAGCTCGGGTCCTCTTCGTTCTGCTTCGAACGTTAAACTACCATCTGTAACCCAAAGCTTCTCTGCAGCTAATTCAATTTCTGGGCATTCTGCCTTGACCACTAAACTAAGAAATATGCTAACCGCGGCTACGCTACATAGCACTCGGTTAATTCAATTTCTCGGCGGTCTGATGTAATCCGCACGGAGCTAGTTACGCTAACCCAAAGCTACGCTAACACTAATTCAATCTGGCTCTCTGCACATGTATGTGATTTATATGCTAATATGAAAAAAAAATGCTTGTGTGTGCTCTCTCAGTTTCTCTCATATTTGATCCGACTCTCTCCGTATTTCTTCGCTTGTTTTGTCTTTTCTCGCCATTGTCTCCTGTCAAGTCAACGCTGAAGCATATTAGCATGTTTTGATGAAGAACGTGTTGAAGCGAAACCATAAATATACACAGAATGAACCAACGAGTCACCGTGAACAGATAGAGCGAGACATATTCAGAGAAAGGAAGATTTGAGGAGGATCATGTATAGAAATAAAGAAGTTACATTATGGCCAAAAGTATGTGGACACCTGAAAATCACATATATAAATCTTATTTCAAATCATGAGGCATTCATCTGCTGCGGCTCCTCTTCCTTCAACATATTGAAGTTCTCTCTCTTCTTTGAAGGACAATATTGTCTAAAATACAATTCTACGCTGGAGTTTTGGAAAGTAACTGAGTAGATTTACTCAAAAGAACTGCACTGAGGTACTTGACATGATTGAGTATTTCCATTTTACAGATCAGAGAAAAACAGTTCAAAAATGGAAATTTAAATTTACATTTAATTTGTCTTCCATCAACACAAACAATTTATGACGATGAGAGAGAGTGAAAAAGAGTCCCTGCATATAAACTGTGTGTGTGTGTGTGTGTGTGTGTGTGTGCTCCTCTAATCGACAACATTGATAGATTAATTAAAGCAATAATTCATTTGGATGTGGTGAATTACATAACATAAATAAAGGTAAATATATTATTCAGCAGATCACAGAACCACACACACACACACACACACACACACACACACACACACACACACACACACACACACATTGCAGACAAGAATTGGTCACACACTCGAGCAGATGCATGTCATCACACACACACACAAACACACACAGCCCATTTATTATTGAGGCGGCTGCTAATGTATAATTGAGCAGGACTGCAGGTATCACAGGCCCGCCGACAAAAAAAGACATCTAAATGATTCAAACACACACAAACACACACGACCAGACGCTGCTCGCTCTCACGCACACACATTAATGTTTCAGGACGGTTGTATTGTGGGTTAACTGGGCGGTTAAACGACGATAACCAGCGAGGGCTTTTCACTAAAAGACCACTTTAATCTGCAGGTCGACTGGGAGAAGAGACGGATCAAAACAAGGACGAGAGAAACGTCAGCGTGATGTTCTTTATTTCATTTTCAGAGGCTGGATGACAAAAAAGGGCAACAAACGGTAGAAAGAAAAGAAAATGAATTAGAAGACGATGTTTGTTCAGATGTCAGCCAAGATTTCTCCCTACGCCCACTCGATTTCCATTTGTGCTGCTCTAAGCATCGCAAAATGACATTTAAAAGAAAGACAGTGCACTTTTGTAGAAACACTGAACCAACCAGCGAGATCCGGAGGGTCGCGGCAGAGCGGCGGAAATCTGTTTTTAAAGGTATCTTAAAAGTTTTAAGGGAAAGCGAATCAGCGTATTTCCCGAAATGTCAAACTACAGGCAAAAAACATAAAGATTGTACCCTCTGCTCTCTTTTTTTGGGTTGTTTCATCCTCGTTTCCCTTCTTTGCCATCCCTCAAAATAACTCCACGCACTCCCACTCTTTTAATACCAACCCT
>OMLP01027269.1:7436-18459 GCA_900302685.1 Spondyliosoma cantharus | reverse complement strand
GAGGGAACTTTTTTTACATTGCATTAAAAGTTCTCGTGACACTTTGAACATTATATTAAATTTGCTTTTAAATCAGTAAATTAAACTAGTCTCCCCGCAATGTCTGATAGTGTTATGACTTTTTTTTTTTTTTAAATCAGCACAAATTTAGGACCTTGCATACCTCTGCAAAGGCCCGAAAGTCCCCTCGTGTACTCAGTCATACACCTAAAATCAAGATCCATGCAAACCCTCAGTGCTAAAGAAAGTGAGTCCTTCATCCGTCCCTTAAGCCGGACCAGCAACAAAAGCTAGTGGGGCCTACTCTGGGCCAGGACACATCCACCGTCCAAGTTTCGTGGAAGTCTGTTGAGTAGTTTTTGTGTAATCCTGCCGAAACCAACAAACAAACGGACACGGCTGAACACAAACCTCGTCTTCTTCAAGTTAACTTGTTTGCTTCACCGCCACCGTGACGCAGTGCAACCCAATGTCACCTCAGTGTGATAGACCCCTCAGTCCATTGTTAGATTGTCGTGTTCGGCCTCGTCTATGTCTGGTTACAGTTAAAAAAAAAAATAGAGGCACCAAAACTACTTGGTTGGTTTGAGGGAAAGATCGCGGTTTCACTTAAAAACGACTGCTTCCCTAAAACAGTCACCACCGGCTGTTTGCCTCATTCGAACCCCCGGTCGTCTGGGTGGAAATCCCATGAATAAACCGCCCAGTCGTCTCCACCCTCCGCCTGAAGTCGACTTTCCAGCTCTTTGAATTGCGTTCTTTCCCCCCTTGCTGGTTCTGCACCTTCGTGCAAACGTGCACTTTTCGCGCCTTGACGATCCAAACCGTCACCCCTGCAGGCTGAACTCCAGTGGAATCGGCAACTCGATTACGCACTTCGGCTTCATCTCGTCGTTTAGATATTTCATCCCAACCCCGAGGAGAACCGGTTGCAACTGAATATTTGAAGTTGACAGCTCACAAGCCTTCGGGCAGATTCTCCTCCGAACACCAGCGTTATTACTTTTTTGTTTTTACTTTAGACTTTTATTCATCCCACATCGGGGAAATTCACTCGTCACAACAGCAGGTAGACAGACATACAATAAGTACAGGACTAAAAAGATTTGAATAAGAGAAAATATAAAATATAAACAGGACTATACATTATGTGCATAATCGTTTTCCTCACATTCCATAGATATTAAAGAATCTGGGTCCTTGACGTTTTTTTGATTTTTGAGAGGGTCGAGTGTGGGTCTGGCGAAGGCGTTATTATCAGATCAGCAGCTACAATTTCTCAAGTCCCGACAGGCCACCTCCCCGCGAAGGCATCCGAAACATCTCTCCCCTTTACAGTCTGATGTCAGTGTCTTGCATGAAATATTTATGCCGCCGAGGTTGAAAGGTGTTACAGGTATTCAGGTGTCAACGTCAGTTTGGAGGTTGCCGAACGCCTGATGCGCAGAAAACAACATTGTGCGAGCGAGACACTTTGTTCCGACGGACAGAAGATGTTTGAGGGTGAAAAAGACGCGTTCAACAGTCCTCCTTTTCTTTCACCACCTCTTTCGCATGGACACACGCTGTTCAGTCAATCCACACACAGCCACAATCGCTGCTTTGTGTCTTGGGTAATGTTCTGCAGCAGTGTGGTTTCTCTGTGAGGAGTTTTTTTTTTTTGAAAGTCTCGCTGCCTCTTTAGGCTGTTTGTGTGTCGGTTTGTGTGTAGCAGCTTTTACTCAAGGTTGGAAATTCATTTCGGGAAAAACAATCCAAAAACCAAATGCTTCAAATCAAAGATCGCTTTCGCAGGTTGTTCTCATTAAAGGACTTTAAATGCTTCTATTCTTCCTGCTGCTGGTTTTCTCTCCTGCAGACAAAACTCCCCCCCGTCTGCCGCCTCCCTCGCGCACCGAAACAAAAGCACCCGGTGCCAGTTTCTTCTTAATGAAGTCCCGATGGAGGAAGGGCGCTCATGCTCGAGGTCTTCTTTTGATTGTACCACGTCGAGAAATAACCGATGTTTCCGCCGCCGCCTCCTCGCGTGGTCTCGTCTGTGTCGAGGAACAGGCTTTTCATTGACTCTGTGGTCGTGTGTGGCATGTCCAGCCTCCGACCACACGGCTGGTGACTGCTAGCTTTGGCGCGTGGAGTTCAGATGGGGTTAACGGGCTCCGGCGGACCGAACTGTGCAGCTCGGTCTCAATGAGGGAAGGCCTCGGGAGTCATGCAGTAGTTAGCCTTTAGTTTTTATACCTGTTTTTTTCCTTTAAAGCCTCGTTAACGTGTTCCAGCAGGTCGTCTGCAGGGTGCGCTTAACCTCTGACCTTTGTCTTACACTTATCTCCTTGTGAGCCCCCTAAACGGTGTCATTGTCTCTCTGGTTAAAAGTGCCTGAAGCGACACAAATCATGTGCATAATCATTAACAACAAACTGCTTTTATTGTGCATTATTGCAAACAGTTTATAAGAATTGAGTCAGCTTCACTTTTTGCACAAACTTTTTAGGAGTTGTGTTCGTGGATCACATTTGGGAGCGACGCCACGGAACGAAACACTCGAAATGAAAAGTTATTACGCCGCCGCCGTACAGGCTAAATTGAGAATCTTAGTTTGTATTTAGCGGCCGTGACAGCATCACAACTTTACAGGTGTGTGTGGTCAAATTGAGGGCCAGGTTGGAAGACGGGCGCAGAGTACTCACGCACTAATGGAGCATCGACTACTAAGAGGTCACAGGCTTTGGGCCCTCTAACCCTCAAGATAATGTGCCGGGTGGGCCTTTGGAGATGATATTGTAATGGGCTCATTATCGGCCCTGATCCCATCACAAGATTTGTCTCCAGTTTAATTGTGTTATTCAGGGCTCGACAGTGAGACAAAAAACGAAGGGAACAAGCAGTTCACTGTGCCGCTTTAAGGCCCTTTCTCATAATAGCATTTAGATCAGACGCCATCCGTGATCTTATTTTCAGGCGAATCAGAAAGATTAACGTCCTTTTTATTCAATGTTCTCTCTTGTTTCCAAAAAAAATTCAACGTAACCTCACCGGCGAGCAGATCCACTCCGCGCGAACAAACCCTGAGAACGACGTAGCCGACTAGACTTCAGGTGGCTCTTCCCTTTGGCGACGCATTGTAAATAATGCGGCTCGACTTTACAGCCAGCAAAACTCAAAACGAGGCGATTGTGCGAAAGAGAACGAGAATCTCGAAATGCAATGATGTGTTTCAGAGGTGTGAACTGAGAAATTCTCAAGTCTGGCTGCAGCCTATGGGTAGAAATCAGTTTAGATTGTGAATCATGATTGCGATTACACAGATCGAGATATCACTTATCGGCCTATTGCAGCTGCGTTGTTTTACAACTGTGCAATCAAAGAAGCAATCTGTTGTCGACGAGCTAAAGCATGCGACAAAACAACCTCTTTTATCGTCTTAAACTGCTCGTCGGATCCGAAGCGACGAAGCATCATCAGTGCAACAATCTGCACAACGAAGACACATGGATGGATTAAGATGTAATCATGTAATCAGTGCAGTGGGCCGTGTGTCTGGGTGCTCGCTCCACTCAGCGAGGGTCCGTGGGGGTGTGGTTTGGTGGGTGGGGTCGGGGTGTACACATAGCACATAGCAGGGCAGGGCAGCAGGAGAGTCTTCCTTCTCCCTCCAAAGGCCACTTTGTAGTGACTGACAGTTTCTGACATTGTAGCCCGCGGGCAGGCATTTTGCAAGAGCCGGTGAAAAAAAAAAAAAAAAAACAGAAGCAGAGAAAGTCAGAGAGAGCAAAGGGAGGAAAAAAAAAAGAAAGACTTGCACTGATTCAGTGGCTTGAACACTCCCAGTTAAGTACAGGATCCCTCACTGTGAAGCAGTGGTTGTAGGCAATAAGAAGAAGTGGAACTCTAGAGAAAGAGGCAACCTGCAGAGGCTAGTGTGGCGTTTTTGATCAGTGACTTAGATCCAGCGTGGAGATGGAGCACAGATTCAGGAACTACTCCTCTGACAGTATGGGTAGTGACAGGGTCTTCATCGAGGACTCGTACTACCAGGGGATGCTCAAGGCCACGGATCACAGGAAAGGTAGAGTCGGTCATCGTTGTATTGTTTCAGGAGCGCTGGCTTAAAGGTGTTTTGTGTTTTACCTGCGACTTGAGTGCTTTGATGGAGAAACAGAACTTCTAGACCAGTTGAATCCAGAGTTTTTTAGTTTCTTCTCAGCTCACTGTTGATATTTTTTTATCTTGTCTTCTTTAATACGAAGAAGCGCTGGTTTCATTTGTATAAAAGTAGCATCTGGTTTTGCCTGCGGTGGTCTTCCGCCTCCCTACAATCAAACCTGACACACCCCTCCATGTGTCACGGCTTCTCCCTTTTTTTATTGGTCAACTGTGCGGACACCCATTCTGTGAACAGACTTAAGCAGCGAAGATATCTGAAAGGACTTGCTTACATATTGCTGGTTGGTTCAGCGGAGGAGTGGGCGGAAAAAATAATATCAGGATCTATTTGATCACATAACGTTATAAATGTTGTTTCTCTCTTAATAGAAACTCTTTTTTTCCTTTTCTTTCTGTCCGTTGGTGGAAACAGCACAATTGTTTCTTCCGTGTAAAAGCTAAAAATACATTTTAAAAGTAAAAGGAAGAAAACAGAGGTGGGTGATTTGGCCAAGAGGCAACATCAAGATCTATTTAATGAGAATTATGATCTTTTATTCTTAATTTTGAAATGCCCTGCAGTACTGTCGCCAATGACTTTTTACATTTGCACTCAGGATATATTAATTACGAGCCTCGCTGATAATCCGGCGCAATAATAATTTTTTTTAGATTAGCGATAATCGCTAATTTGAAAATGCGCTAACTTGACTCTGATGCAACGTCCCGCCCACAACAATGTATGATTGGTTACGTGTCACCATGAATAGCCTTTAAGCACTGCATGATATAAACCTGCAAAGTAACTAGTAAGTACAATTATCAAGAAAAGACTTTAGAGAAAAGGAAGTGTGAAGCAGCAGAAAGAGAAAATACTCAAGTAAAGTAGCTCAAAATTGTACTTAACTGTAATTAAGTCAATTGCACTTCCATCACTGGTTATTTTACATTTTTCTACTCCCAAGATTTTCATTTTTACTGCAAATCAATATCTGTTCCAGATCTGGGTTATCTGTGTCCTGTCGGTCGACGCCTAACTTGCACCATTCAAACACACAATATTGTTTTAAAGACAGTTCTTTGGTGGCACACACTCCTCGTCTAACACGTTGCCAACCATAACACACGTTGGATCAGTCGGCACTGAGTCACTCTGCTGGTATTCTCGAGTAGAGCGGATGTTCCAGTCAGCGATGTTAGTTGCAGTTTAAAAAGAAAAACAGAAGTTCCCCCGAGAAGCGCTGGTTACTAATTAAAAAGACACATTATGTGACAAACAACTTGCGAAATCACTGCTCGCCTTCAGATCGTATGACTGCAGATGTTTTTCCCTCAAAACTAAATGATATTGAATAAATGGTGTTGTCTCCGTCTGTGTGACACTCACACATCACAACTGACGGGCTGATTTTTCAGATATATAACCAGACAATGGCGCCTTTTCAGGAGACCTCGTATCTCACACCTCATCTTTAAAAAGAGAGTCTTTGCCTCAGAGGATGAAAGCAAACATCCACAGCTCAGTTTGCTGCTCCGGGCTACGAACCTTCGCCGTGCAAGCGCGTTATTTGTGAGAGGGATCAGCGAGGTTTCTGCTCCTCTGGGGCGTGGACTTCACTGGTCTGAGATCTGGTCTAGCTTCTGTCTTGGCCTCGATTCCTCACACCGTCAAACAGTTTGTCACAGGATGTATTTCCTACAGAGGACTCATTTTTCTGTTTTAAATCGCACTGGCATGCGGCGTCACATGTTCCCGATCAAATGACTTTCTAAACTGTCTCTGCTTTTGAGGTTTATTTCACTTCCACTGAAAGCGGGAAGTCACCAGCGTGAGTGTGAGTCATCCTCTGACTGTCACACTGAGTTGGGCGTTGGCACCGCTGGATGTCGTCCTCTATGGTTTCCCTGTTCCCGTTTTTTTTTTTGTTTTTATCTGATCACTTCTGTTCACTCGAGCTTTGATCTAATCCCACGCAGTCACACAGTGGGACTGATAAGACCATCGCACAGAATGGCTTCACTGTCTTTTGAGCTGCGCGTTTGACAAACGGCCTCTTCGCTGGAGCGCCGCAGTGAAGAGGTGAAAAGTGTTCTTTTTAGCCGTTATCTCCCCGGAGTCGCTGCATGGGCGACAGCTTTGAGGGGGGGAAACATTGCATAACATCTCCGGTACCTGCTGGCGTGTGAGAGGCCTGTTCGGAACAACCAGACGGTGAAATTAAAAAACAAAACTGCGACGGTCCTGCGGGGCGGGACATGTTCCCGTAGAGGTGCTGATCGGAGGTGATTTACTCGCTTTTCACCCGACGATCACGGCGCGTTTCTTCCGTTGTTCGTCACATGTTCCTCGCTCTGTTTTCAGGCTTTGTGGGCAAACGAAATATTTATCAGACTGTTTACAACTGTGGGAAAACTGTGCAAGCGATGTGTCCCTGTAGGGTCTCATCACATGTGGGACTGTAGCTGTGGTTTCTAGATGTCCTAGCTCATAAAATAAAACGTAGTTTTGCCTCTAAAGCAATGCTTCCCGACTCCCATCGCTTTATTCACAGCGATAGATCGTCATCCATCAGCTCGTCTCTGCTGTAGGCTGAGTTTGTTTGTGCAGAACGGAAAATATGTTTGCTGCAAGGTTTGACATTTAGAAACAAGTATGTTTGGAAGAATAAATCTGTCTGAGGAGTAAAGCCCGGCCCTGTAGATGGATAGGCTTCCTGTGCCGTTCCTTTGGGCAGCAGGGGTTGAATGAGTCTGCTGCTGAAGCTGCTGTTTTGTGGAGGGGGTGAGAGGCGTTGTCCGCGATTTGCCGGCAGTTTCGCCGGCATCCTGTCCTCCGCCACCTCCTCCAGGGTTGACGAGCTTAAAGCCAACGACAGACTCTGCCTTTCTTTATGAGTTCATTCAGCCTCAGAACATCTGGAGCGTCCGCTTGCAGACATTAAAGTCGTTATCAGCAGTAATGTTCAGAATTAACGTAGTTGATTTACGCAAGCTTCTGTCTGTTCCCTCCTCAGATGAACGGGACCGAGTCCAGAAGAAGACTTTCACAAAATGGGTCAACAAGCACCTGATGAAGGTAAGATCCCACTTCAGCAACACTCACTCACATAGATACTTATTCAGCCTACAAATGTACATTCAGCTCGATTGTGAAACAGGAAGAAGTCGATGAGTTGTTCACTTCGGCTCATCTGGGGTGTAAAACTCACCCGGAAGCACTTCAGCTGTCCTTGAATAACCCGAACGTCGATCTGTTTCACATTCCAGCGGTTACTTTAATATCCCACCTGGTTACAATAGCTTAAATTACACAAAGAGGATTCCTCAGGAGGTAAAAGACTGTCTGATCTGATCGTGTCACCCTGCCGGGAAACGCTACATGAAAGCAACAAACGGATAAACTGGAAACAGATCAGAGGCAAAATCACATTTTGGTTCCCCGTACGTCTCTCGCTCCTCCGCACCGTAAAATCCACACATGCTGTTTGTCTTAACTGCACGAGTGTGAGGCAGTGAGTCACCAGCACCTGGCCTCGCTTTAGCTTTTTCGTGGGCCGGGCTCGCTCAGGTTTCACATCTGGGCCCCAGACGACCAGGGTGGTTCCTCAAGGCTCTGCAGGGGAACAGGAAGCTCCAGGAGCGAACTCCCACAACGAGTGCGGAGGCAAGATCGAGCTGTGTTTACAGCTACGGTACCGTAAAGGCAAGACTTGAGCGTTCTGGCCCATGACCCTTGAAAAAAGGAGGCACTTCCTACTGTGTGTGTAGTACGCAGGCCCTCGATTTAAGTGGACAGGTGCAGAATAAAGAGCTGCAGCCACATGAACAATTATTTTCTTTATCTTTTATTGCTTATGAGAATTTAGAATGATTGCTTATGAAGTGAATATCTTTGAGTTCAACAAAACGAGCAATTTTTAAAAAGTCACGTGACCTCAGGGAATCTGTAATGAGCATTTATTTTACCGTCTTGTGTCATTTTATGGACTAAATGTTTAATTAATCCTCTGATCTGTTTGCAGCCAAAATAATGTATTATTATTAGTATTATTATTATTATTATTATTAGTCTGTTACATGTTGTATATCATAGAAAATGCTTTTAAAAAGATAAGCGAGCCTAGATTTGGGAGAAAAACATCTCATTGAAGCATTTTTGTTATCAGCAAATGTTTCGGTAATGAAATCATTTGATTACTGATTCATCTGAAGATTCCTTAATTGAATCAATTAATTGTTAATTCTATGACAGCCACCAGCTCAAAACCTGAATATATTCAGCAGCAGTAAATCCTCACATTTGAGAAGGATTTTGGCTTGAAAGTTTAAAAAAAATTATTGAACAAGTAAATAAATTATCAAAACATTTTATTTTGCATTGCTAATCTTCATTAAATATTACCAGGAGGAAAACTGCAGATTCATACTCATCATACAACATCAATGAAATAATTCAGAGTTGGAAACTGTTTGTGTTAAAGGTGCAATATGTGAGAATATTTAGTTTTAAACAATGTCAGTTCCGATATTGTTTCAGAGACGTCTTTGCATTGTGTTGCTGCGACAACTACTTAAGTTAGCATGCTAACAGCTAGCCCCATCCATTTCCTGTGAACACGACCAAAACTCTGCTCCTAGCTCCCTCAATCACTATCTGCATGGCTAACTGAGCTAACTGAGCTAATAAGGTTACTTTTGTGATATTCTGAGCCTCTTTTTGTTTGGAGTCTGAATTGCCTGGTGCACAGTTCTTACATATTTGCACCTTTAAGAGTTTTCTGAGACAAATCTTTAAAACCGCTCAGCAAATAGGTCTTGTAAAATGATGTGATGGCAACAGGACAAAAAAGAAAACAATGCTTATTTTGTAGCCAACACCCATGTAGTGTGTAATAAGGATCTCTCCGGTCTCTAATTACACGAAAAAAGCCAAAAATCCAGATGTGTATTTACGAAAGTGTATTTACATTCTGCAGCCCTCCCTGATCACATTAAATGTTTTAAGTTAAACCAAACGACAGCGCGACTCTACCTGAAGTATTTTGGCGAGCACTGAAGCTGACGAATCCTTGTTTTCACACGGGAGCTCGTGCGTGTCGGGCTGTGAGGAATGTTCCGCCGTCCTCCATGTGCGTCCTGTGGGCACGAGATGACTCACAGGCTTTTGTCGCCAGTCGTTGTTTCTTTGTCGGCAAATCCCTTCAGATTCGGGTCCAAAAGGCCGGAGCGGGGTCGGCGATTCTGGCTGCCCTCGAGGCGATTTTGGACTCGTGGTCACAACAGAGTCATGGGATTAAAGTTATGAGGCCAGGAACGCTCCATTCTCTGTGGTCAGCTGGCTCAAAAGTGCCATCTACTGTAGCATGTCTTACATGTCTCTTCAGATTGTTTAATATATCCCACCTTCATCCAGAGCAGATGTCTTCTCCTTACACAGACACTGAAAATGATTTGTAAATGAAATCGGATGATTAGGAAGCAGGCAGTCTTTGTCTAACGTGTGTCAAATCAAAACAACAGCGTCTGCGTGTTTGTCTTTTGTTCTTCTCCTCTCCTTTCACGAGTCCCTGCAGTTTTATAAATCTTCTCTCATCAATCTGTTTCTTCTTTCCATCCTTCACCCTGTCCTCCCATCCTTTCCCATCAGCACTGGAAGGCAGAGGTAGGTGCTGTCTGTGAGCAGAGTGCCGAGTGGACAAACATTCATTCCTGCCTGCATGTCTGTGTTAACAGTTTCACTCCCTGCGAGTCCTCCAACAGTTTACAGCAGATAGAAAAAAAAAAATTAAAATAAAATACAGTAAAGTTTCATAGGTCTCATATTATTCTTGTTGGTTACGTCGTGATACTTTACCTTTCAATTTGTATTGCTGTGATTAGAGGACACGCAGCAACATCACTGCGTCCTCCAAGGAAAGTCTTAACCGGGTGTTTGTTTATGACTCATCGTCTAACCACTCGTGGTCCCTGCCAGTTTCAAATTAGTGTGTTAAATGATACGGGTCCTCAGAGTTACTGCAGGGAGGTAATAGCTTGATAATATTTTGAAAGTTTTTAATACACTTTGACATGAATTTTGCAAAAAAAAATAGTAAAAATGACTTAAAAACACATTTAAATGTACGTCGCGTTGACGATCGTCTGCTCACCACTCCTCGTGCAATCGCAGTCAGTCAGCCAACTCTGTATTATTAGAACTGTGTTATTATCCCAAGCGTTTGTAACTTCTTGAGCAAGCGACAGACTCGAAACTCCACATTTGCCCGCGCTGCAAAATGCCGCCGTCTTGTTTATACGTGGCAGTATAGCCCGCCCGACTGGTTATTGGAGGCCAAGTTTTAACATGCAACATAGTTTTATACGATATAAGTAGATCTGGCTCCGTCTTCTCAAATCAAATCGATTTTTAGATGGCCTGAAATCGATCGATCTGTCCATAGGCCCTCGATTCATGTGAGGAGAAACTCTCTATGGGCAGGAAAAACATCGAAGACCAGCCACAACTATAAATTAAAACAAAGCATCCCTGATTGCTGTGTCCTTTGCTCAAACATCTATTTTTAGGTCACATGAAAGGATTAAATCAAATGTGTTTGTGACGGGTGTGACGTTCCCTCCCAGTATTTTATTAGTAAAAGTTGGCTGACCTGATGGGAGACTGCTGATGATACGTCACCTACATGTTTAAAAGAGTGTCCCCTCTCTTCTGCCCTCAGACCCAGAGACACATCACTGACCTGTACGAGGACCTCAGAGATGGACACAACCTCATCTCCCTGCTGGAGGTGCTCTCCGGAGAGACACTGGTGAGCTTTTGGTGACCTTTGACCTTCAGATATCAGGACATCCTGCTTCTGCTGTAACACCACCCCCCCCCCCC
>OMLP01027266.1:12879-25445 GCA_900302685.1 Spondyliosoma cantharus | reverse complement strand
CGGGCCGCGCGCCTGCTTCCCCGTTCACACCAAAGTGTTGCTGCTTACTACTCTCTCTCTCTCTCTCTCTCTCTCTCTCCCCCTCTATCTCGCTCTCTCTCTCTCTCTCTTTGTGTCTGTCTATATCTCTCTCTCCCTCCTCTCTCTCTGTCTCTGTTTTCTCTGTCTCTCTCTCTCTCTGTCTCTGTTTCTCTCTCTCTCTCTCTGTCTTTGTCTCTGTCTCTCTCTCTCTCTGTCTCTCTCTCTCTCTCTCTCTCTGTCTCTCTCTCTCCTCTCTCTCTCTCTGTCTCTCTCTGTTCCTCTCTCTCTCTGTCTCTGTCTGTCTGTCTCTCTCCCCTCTCTCTGTCTCTCTCTCTCCTCTCTCTCTCTGTCTGTCTCTCTCTCTCCTCTCTCTCTCTCTGTCTCTCTCTCTCTGTCTCTCTCCTCTCTCTCTCTCTCTGTCTCTCTCTCTGTCTCTCTCTCTGTCTCTCTCTCTCTCTCTCTCTCTCTCTCTGTCTCTCTCTCTCTGTCTCTCTCTCTGTCTCTCTAGCTGTCTCTCTCTCTGTCTCTCTAGCTGTCTGTCTCTCTCTCTCTGTCTGTCTCTCTGTCTGTCTCTGCTTTATCACTTTTATTCCTTTGCACTTGTATTGACTCATATTGTCTTGTTGTGTCTTCCTTGTGTTTGTCTTCACTGTTCGCTCTGTCACAGTCTCTCCTGTTAGTTTTTGTGTATAGTCGGTATTATTATTATTTACACGTGTGTGCGCACAGTTGTAGAAGCGCGTCACACCTATGAAGCAATCAGTCACTAACACTAGCAGCACAGGTCAAACCACTAGTACAGCATACTTTCAACAGAGTACAATAGGAGACACTCACACACACCAAACTGGTTCACCTATCTTGCAAATCATCTATCTTCTTAACTCAAAGCTTCATCTGATGGTGGTCAATTGATTAGTAAATAATTAAGTCCTTCATTATTATTGAAACTAATTCTGTGCGAGTGTCTTGTAAAAGGAGAACATGTCAAAATCATGTTCCTGATTAGAGCCCAATCCATATATCACAGATTTATCAGTATTGGCATATAGAGAGCCGAAGTCACGCCCCTTCCGGTGTGAGTGACCCGGTTGGACCTTATCTCGGGAAAAAAGATGTGTATGGTGGTGAATGGAGAAAGACGAATCGTTGATCGATTCCACTTGACTTGTGTCAACTGCAGTTATGCGGAAGGAGAGTGTGTTAGTCTTTACAACTAAACATTTTCACAGTCTTATATTTCCTCCATTAGAGATTATAATGCAGAATATGATCCATGGGGTCATTTTTGATCAGGTTTGGGGAGTAACAGAAAATATATGTAACAGGATTAGTTAATCAGGATTCTTGTAAAAGGGATAAAATACGTAATTAGATTAAGTTTACGTTCAGTAAAAAAAAAGATGATTAATTACAGGATTACACAATTCCAAAACACTCAACACCTCTCGAGTCTCACTTTATGACTCTGATCTTAAGTGAAACCAAATCCACTAAAACACGAAGACGGGCTTTTTAAAAAAGCTTAAATAAAAAATGATCCCATCGACATTCATTTTCTTTCATCTGAAATGTTTGCTATTGAAGTAATCCAAAAGTTAAAAAAAAAAAAAAAAAAGCAAGTAATCAAGCCACTTCGCCGTGACGTTGCCAGGCAACCGGCTCAGACTCCAGGAAGTCAGTGCTCCCCGGCCAAGAAATAGTCCGGCACACGAGCCCCTGTAAAACCACAATATGCTTTCATCGCAGTGAGACTTTTGCATGGATTAACCAAATGAAACCAGAAGGAAAGACACGTAATAGATCAAATAGATAAACTCCTGCAAACACGCGCCCTGTTCACACCGTTCACACCTCGGACAGCAGGGGAAGCGGTGCGCTTACTCACAGCTGAGGGGGCAACTGAAAGTACTGCGGCTGTGTTTTTCTCACACTTCTGTTGTTGTCTGTTTTTTTTTGTTTTTTTTGTGAATGGTTCGAGAATGTCGACGCAGATGGAAATAAACTGCGCGAGGAAGCTGTGTTTATTAGCAATGTTAAGAGAGGTGATGTAATTATCTCGTGTGCACGCGCCGGAATGTGTTTAATAGTTCCCCTGAGGAGAAACCGGGTTTGCTTAATTTAGTTACCTCAAGACCTGTTTCAGTGTGTTGCCGAGACAGTACAAACAAGCAGGGATGTTATCGATCTGTCTTATATGATTTGGTAGGAAACGCTGAACTCCAAACTGCTCCTGACGTGCTTGGTCGGCATGATGTCATCTCTGTTGTTGCGTTTAGACGGATTGTGCCTTTAACCTCACATGTTCCGTGTAGGAGGTTATGTGTGAATGACGAGACAAACCACTGCCTCGTTTGAATATTCGAACCTGCGATGTTCCAGGTTTGATGTGAGAAAAGGGCCTTAAAAAGGGTGTTCGTCTGCCACCCAGAACACAACAGCGAGTAATCACAGCAGCAGCGACGAGTGGTTTGAATGATTCGCAACATTCAGAATATTTAAGACTCGGGGGTTAGTTTCTACCTTTCCAGCAGCGGTGAAAGACAGTAACTGGACGTGAAAATTGATTTCATTGAGTGTGTTTGTGAGAATCAAAGTGCGCCTGCGCATGAGTTCTGATGGGATACGCCCACAAAAAAAAAAAACTATTTTTCTAGTCTTGTTGGGAACACCAACCTGTTTTTTTTAATGGGGTGACTGGTCACGACTCCAGAAAGGTTGAAAACTGCTCATTGAATCATTGTTATGCAAGATGTAAACCTGGCTGACTGGGAACGATCCATCTCAGTCCCAGTGAGCAGAACAAGACACAATGAAACAGGTTGCATTCTTCTTTTTTGGATGTTAAAATGATAGCCTACCCATCTTGGTTGTTCTGACATTTCCCTTTTCGCAAACATTCTTTGAGGTATCTCATGGACAGTGTTTTGATATTTCGTTACACTGCAGTTGTGCATTTCCGTTTCCTGTGCAGTCGTGGGACATTTCAGAAGAGTGAGAAGAGAAAGAAGTCGTGGTTCCGAGTCAAACGAAGCTGAATTGTAAACACACGAGCAATCTCTGAGGACAGTTGTTAGTATTTACTAGTTCTTTTTTTTTTTTTTTTATTGAGTGAGTGAGAGACATGACAGATGGGAGAGACACAGGAACAACACTTTTGTAAATTTGACTTTCATGCAATAGACGCAAGTAAAATGTCACAAAAAAATAAAAGCACACATAACATTTTTAAATTAGAATATATGAAAAAAACAACAAGTATAAGTTAACAGTGCTGTTCAGCAATTTTAAGATGAATTTAGAATTCCATTTGTCAACAAAGTGATGAATTCCCTGAGAGGGTGAAAAGGTTTAGCTGATCTCAAACTCTCTTTATGAACGAGGAGCATTTTTATTGACATACGGTGCCGAAATAATCTGATACAACAAGCCAGCGGTGGTAAAGGGGGTCTGAAAGTGGCCCTCGGAAAGGTCCAACCTTGTTTAGCTTCTCAAACCCTCAGTTTGTTTCGAAGCCTGATGGTTTTATCTGAAAAGCAGCCCCCGCTGTAAAGAGCACATATGGTGACGTGACACAACAGGAAAGAAAAAAAAGGCTGCGCAACATGTCGCCCAACCTGGAAAGCAGAGGGTGTCGTATGCTGGACAGATTGTAAAAACCCTCAACGCGAATCTGTGATTTTTCGAAATCAGCAGACGAAGATGCAACTGACTTGACAAAATCCCACTTTTGGTTTCAGATGCTGGTCATTTAAAGGAGCACTACGTAGTTTTTAGGAAGACATTTTAAGCAGAAAAGAAAGATCCTCATTGACTGTTTTAAAAAACAAACTGAAACAAACTCTCTGAGTTTTTGACTCTTGACCTTTAAGGTCAACACACTTTCACACTGTTTTACTCTGTTTATATGTGGCGGACCCTGCCAACTTTCTAGCTTCAAACAGAGTTCTGGGGACCTTGTTTTCCTCTGAGAACAGCTTGTTTGTCAGGTCTGGAAAAAGTAGATATCTCAAGTTTGTTGTTATTACCTCATTAATGCTGTAAATATTCAAATTGCGAGCCTGAGTTTCCTCTCCAAAACTACAAAGTGCCCCTTTAAGTATGAAGTGTGGTGGAATTATTCAGTCGATTAAGTAGAGCTCGGTGCAAATGATTAATTAATTGCTCCAGGAACTGAACAGGGAGTGCACAGGCATCACAGGTATTGTTGGAGTGACGCTCTGTGCGGACCTGTCCAGGTTGTTGTTCAGGATTTCAAGTCACACGCCTCCTTTTTTCTCTGAATACACACTTCCTCTTCACTGCTGCCAACGCACAGGTGACGGTGCAGTTCGCCGGGGGAACATGGGCCGCGGCGGTGGCAAAAGTAGGAAGATGAAGAAAAAAAATGATTCGCGTGACGTTCTTGGAGCTCTGCCAGTTTCCATGCCTGTGCACAAATGACCAGATTCTGTGGAAAGTGTGTGTGCGTGTGTGTGTGATTCTTTTTTTTTCTTCTCATTACTGTAGTTGGAATATTCCAAACGGCTGATATGATCAGAAACATTGAGGAGTCCTCCTGACTACAACTGACTTCTCACAGATTTAGGACTTATACCTTCAGCTCTGAAATGCTTTGAGATTAACTTAATGAGACCAAACACACAGGAGTCTTGAAGTCTGGAGCGACACACCCCTCGTTTCGTTTTGGAGTGTTTATTCCAGCTGAGGCAGTTAGGAGCTGCTTCCAGTCTCAGGATGTTTTGAGAAAATGGCTCCAGACACACATTTTTTTTTAACCTCTGATTCAAGTCAGAACAGCCTGGTGATGTTCTTCACTGATAGGTTTCCACCGAGCCCTTATATGCTCATTTTGATTATGTAAACCCTGGAGGCCGAGAACCAGCGGTAGAAGAAGTATTCACATCTGTTCAAGTAGTGATCGCACAGTGTAGGAAATACAGTGTTCCAGCTCAAAGTCCTCCATTCAAAACCTGAACGAAAGCGTCAGCATCAAAATGTACTTAGAGCACCAAAACTTGGATATAATTATCGATGCTCGAGGCGTAAACAGCCCTAGTGTTGCAGCTTGTTAAAGGATGAGCTCATTTCAACCATTCTGATTCGCTTTATTCAACGAAATGCACCATCGTTCACGAATCGATTATGTTGATGAATATATTGGTGAAGTTGAGATGAGTCAGTCTGAAGGGGTGTGTGGGCTACCTTTATACCTTTGAGTATTCAAAGGTCGGAATATGACTTTGGTTTAGCATCTCAAACGCTGGGAAGGTGCGTCCTTTTAAAGATCAGCTGGTAGAAGATCATATTTTGTGTGCAAATAGTCAGAATCTGCAAATCAACTCATTTTTGATGTCAAATAATGCGGCGAAATGAATACAACAGTGGCTTCTCTTCAGTTTTCTGCCGCTGCTCTATGTCGTCTCGTGTCTTTTATTACTTTGCCACCTCTATTCTTATTTCATTTTCAGTTTCCTCTTGTTTATAACTTGGCACTGGTTTTAAAATGTTGTATATGTTGCGTATTTCACTAATATATAAAACTCTTATTGTCATATATAACTGGGTCCTGGTTGTTACTGTTTTTTTCTATTGTACTGTACATTTCTGGGTACTTAGTTATAGTGGCATCAAATGGTACCTGACAAAGTTTAGTACTCAAGTACATGTAAGACTATCGCCTCACAGAGCCAATAAGTTTACAGTCTCCGTCATACCACCTACTTTTATTAAACGAAACATGTCAATAATTCATCAACAAATGCAAATAACTTTGCTCCTTTCAGATAGTTAAACAGTTGTACAGCAGCTCCTGTCTCGAAAATAATATGAACTTTTCGAGGAAATTAGTAGGAAATGATATAAAAAGGACATAAATGTTAAATGTTAAATGTTCTGCTTGTATTCAACCTGCGTGCAGGTGAACTCACTCTGTCATCGACGTTCATCTTGCGCCCTCACGTGGCTGAATGGAGGAAGGGCAGAGACTCGGATCTGCCGTTTGTGTAACTGCCTTCAAGTCCCGCCCACCACGCCACCTCCTATTGGCCGGCGCCTTGCACAGAAACACGCGATTGGACAGGCTGCGCGGACACGTCACGGCACCCGGAAGACATTGAAAACATTGTGTAAGCGTCCTGACGTGCCTCCAAATCCAGCATAGCGGTACAGTAAGTACGAGTTGACACTATCTGAATGTGAAGTTAAAAGAAAGCTTAGACTGTGGAGGGAGTGTGAGAGGCAGGAAGAAAAGTTTAAGTGAACATTTTCATTCAAACTGTCTCCAGTGATGCCGGTGACTCCTGTTAAAACGCGGATCCCCCTCACCAGCTTCGGTCATCTCATCACGGAGGTGAAGGTAAGGACAGGACGTGACTTTATTCGTCAAACGTCTATTTATTTAAAGGGAAAAAGACACATAAAGGCGCCAGTTGACAGTTCAGAATGAAGGTTAAATGTAGGTATATGAAATGCAAGTGACTTAAGGCTTGGAGGTATTTTGTATTGTATTGTATATATTTGTATTATGTTGTCATGTTTCACTCTATTGTGTATTTTGTTTGGGGGGGTCATTTATTTAATTGTGCATGTGGCACATTTTTCACATCAGTCTTAATTCCCGTTATTTCATGTACAAACATCTGGGCTGAGCTCAGGTGTTTCTGCAAGATTTCTGCGCATGCTCAGAACTATCAGCACGTTCAAAACACATCCTGCAACTCACTCCTACAAATCTGTTGTTTTTTTGTTTTTTTTTAACCTGTCTTTTAAAAAACTGTAATCTATATTATGTTATAAGCTGACTGAAAGCAAGTAGATTTTTTTTTATTTATTTCTGTTTGAAGGTTTTATAATTATGTCAGCTTGTTTGTTTTTATCTATGAATAACGTGGTAAATACAGCCTGAGCAAATAACAGCTTTACAGTCCCTATCTGCATCTGAGTTAGAGCTGCACGATATATATCGTTTGAGCATCGTCATCGCGATGTAAGTGTGTGCAGTAGTCACATCGCAGGGCCATGCGATGTAGGAGGCAAATTTACTCATCTAATTTCAAGCGTGCGATCCGTCAGTCACATTGGTAACAACACTGAAAAATGAGCAACGAACAAGCGAAAATGCCGAAAACGAAGACTTGGTGCCAAAAAGAAAAGCAACGTCAGTTAACTGGAATTATTTGCGCTACAAGAAGGATGATATTGACCAAACACGTGTTCTGTGTCGACAGTGCCTTGCATCTGTTGACACAACGAGAGGTAACACAACTAATCAGTTACGTCGGTACCACACAGCTCAGTAGACGAATGCTTTAGGGCTGCTCTTATTTTATTTATTTATTCTAATATTGTTTTGTTAAAGCTTTTTTACTTATTTTCTACTATTTACAAAACAAGATGTTGTGGACCTCTCAGGAATCTGACGTAGAGCTGCTCTTATTATTATTATTATTTAAATCATTTTTGATAAAAACAAAGATGTTTAGTTTTGCTGTAAAATATTCCAGTTGTTGAATAAAAGGTTGAATAACCTGTTAATCACTCATTGTTAGTTACTTATTGTAATTATGAAGCTAGAATGTTCCATGTTAAGATGGAGAGCTCAAAAGGTTCACAGGTTTGTTTACTGTCATTCAATTCACGTTTGCACATGATAGAAGGAAACATGTACTCAGGTCCCCGCACAATAAAAGCAAACAATGAAAGATAACAATAAGAATATCTCTAAAACACAGACATTCCTGTTTTTTTTCATATCGCAATATATATCGCAGGGTTAAAAAAAAAAATTGCAACGTCAGTTTTTTCCAATATCGTGCAGCCCTAATCTGAGTCGATGCTGTAAATGTTTCAGTTTATAAAGTCTGACCATCCTACAACCGGCAACAACAAACAAACCACATCAAACATGTTTAGCCACATTTTTTCCAGGTGTTTCCCGTAATACGATGTGGTGTGTCTTTGGCATCTTTCATTGAAGTTCAACGGCAAATCATCTTTCACACGCTCTGCAAAGCATCAATTATACCCCCACACACAGAATTGACAACCTGCACACAGCGCTGGCACAGAAAAAGCACCTGAACACACCAACACTTTTGTAACAGGGTTGGGTTTTCCTTTTTTTTTTTTTTTGTTGTTGCAGGACTATAAAACCTAA
This sequence comes from Spondyliosoma cantharus, assembly GCA_900302685.1. Lineage (NCBI taxonomy): Eukaryota > Metazoa > Chordata > Actinopteri > Spariformes > Sparidae > Spondyliosoma > Spondyliosoma cantharus. The sequence goes on along the minus strand of OMLP01027266.1, from coordinate 17,266 downwards.
ATTTCGTATCATTTTAAACATGTGGTTTCTTAAAAGTATTCAGAATCGGAAACTATTTTAATGTCGCGCAGACGGGGACATTTGTTTGTCCCAGCAGCGACAGAATATTACGAGAACAAAAAAACGATCGCAGAAATAAACAATATAATTAAAAAGGGATGAAATAGAATTTGAAAAAAACAATGCAAACATATATAAACATATATATATAAAACTACACCGGCAAAAGAAAATAAATGCATACAGTACAACTCTCTTTCTGTATACACGGGCAGACTTACTGTACACACATGCACAGGCTACTCACATAACTACCTACACACATCCACACCTGTACACAGTACACGCTGCACATTCACACACAGTGGCCACCTCGCCAGGAGCCTCCGCACAGTAAGGTAAGTTTATTTACAAACCATTTCAGCTGATTTCATCATTCGCACTAAACTTAGGAAAGAAAACAACATTTTTGGTGGTAAACATGTTCAATTTTATAAATAGTGAATTGTGACCTATTTAGGCAGCTTCCCTGTAGCCAGTGGAGAAAATCCCCAGACTCCCTTTTTAAAGAAATTGCTTAATATTGTGAGTTCCTGAGATGGGAGAAACTTTTTTTTTTTTAAACTCTTTCCACAGCAAATCCTTAACTTTGTGGGCCTTCTTATTCATTCAGCAAATGTTACCCATGAAGACACTTCTTCCTTTGCGGTATCGTGCACGTTTGTCACAGGGTCGTACATATACTGACATCCCATCATAAGCCAGGGCTAAACAGGGCCTTACAGCCGTCAAGTCATGATCGGATCACTCGGGGCGGATGTGAATACCAGGTCTGAATGTCCTCTTTGTTTCTCATCTGGAAATGGGATCTGATTTCACTTTGGCAGTCACACACTTTAAGAGAATCATCTTTCTCGTAGCTTGTCCAGCCGTGCTGTTCATCATGGTTAGTGTTACAGTTTGTCAGACCTGAATATGCTGCTGTGCCCTGAGTACAGCAGGTCGTGGCTTGAGGCCGACGTGGATTTACAAACTTTTCTTGATTAGAATCTTAATAAAAACAGCAAGAGCACAGCTGCGGTGTTGATTTTCTCCGTTTGCTCGTCCATCGCGCTCCAGTCCACTGTGTGCTTTCGCGTATTTGCCCCGTGTCACGTTTTAGGCCGAAGCATTCGCTCCCTGCTCTACTAGCGCTAACGCTCGCTGCAGAATGAAGCGACGCCTGTGAGCCGGGCGGCCTCGTCAGCACTTCTGCCGCCGCCCCGCCTCCGGCACACTTCATGCGAGTCGAATGTTCAGAATGGAAATTACTTTTCCTTTCACATGAAACCTGATATTCTGCAGATCCCCCCCCTCACGGACTGTAAATCTGATGTTCCAGATGAATAGGAATTTATCGCATTTGAATTAAAAGAGACGCTCTGAGAAGACGGCAAGTGTCCGACTATGTTTATTTAAAGTGCTTTTTTTTCCGAAAAGTAATAACGTGAGATGTATGGAAACACACCTTCACACGCAAAAATGGATGAAAAGGTGTCTGTGTGAGTATATAGCACAAGCATGGAGACAGTTAGCTTAGCTTAGCATTGAGAAGACTGGAAGTATAGGGAAAATGGCTAGCCTGGCTTAGAAATGGCTCGACACGTAGCCTTCTGTTAAACCACGGCTTCTGTGCTTTCATACTGTGTTTTTTTTTTTTGGTTTTTTTGTGGGTGTGGATTTAACGAGCAAGATGTAACATGTACATTTGTGACCTTTTTAGATGTGTTCATTGGCAGATTTGTTACCTGTGGACAGATTTAGGCTTGTTTCACTATTTTGAGTCTTTGGGCCAAGTTTAGCAACTGCTTCGTGGCTGTAGCTTCATATTTACAGGTTGCACATGGGAGTGGTGTCACTTCTTATCCAACACCGCAATAAGATATGCAAGTGTAATCTCCAAATGTCAGTTCCTATGGCGATGAGGCTACTGCCAGGCGAATGTTTGCTTTGCTAAGCTCAGCGCAAAGACTAGAAGCGGAGCGAAACGGCTGCGCACGGCCGAGAAATAGTCTGGTAGGTAACATGTTGTGAAACCGCAAAGTGTCATTCCAACTTGTTTAATGGATTAACCCAACCGAGTTGTTTGGGGGAAATGCTGCAACACAGTTTCGCTGTGGAGCTCCAGAAATCGTTCTTCGTGGACGAAGTAACTTCATCCGACTTTCCAACGGCATGTGGTGTCATTTTTGGATAGCGCTGGGCGATTAATTGAATTTTTATTTCGATTTCGATTTTGATTTTGGTTTCCCTCGATCACGCAAAACCAGACAATCGTAATAAAACGATCATCCAACCCTTCCATCTCCACCTGTGCGCTCCGCTCCACCCCCGCCTGAAGTTTTGCTTTCAGCCACGCTGGTGCGCGGCAGAAAGGTAAAACGAGTTCTGTGGTGCGGAAACACTTCGGTTTCGAGGAGTCTGACTCAGAACAAACGAAGATATTGTGCAAGATATGTCACGCTGCCGTGTCTGCACCTGAAGGGAACACGACCAATCTATTTAACCATTTAACCACAAGTCCATTTCAGCAGAATTGCGCTGCGCTGCCCTTTTATGACGAATGTCGCGGAAAAGTTGCGAGAGAAGTGTCGACAGCGTTTTATTTTTACATATTTTTCTCTTATTTATCTGCATTTTTCTTGTTTTTCAGTTCAAACTTATCGTGTTAAAAGAAATACCAGAGTTAAAAGTCCAATAAATGCTTGTTCTCAAATCAGTGAATAATCGTCTTCAATAATCGTGATTACGACATCAATCAAAATAATCGTGATTTTTGCCTTAATCGAGCTATTTTTGGATGAATTTATCCTTTAATCCGAGACAGATTTCTCAGACGGCAGACAATCAAGTAACCCTGACCTTAAAAAAGAAAAAGGCGTAAGCTTCAGACGCAATCATAAAGAAAATGAATTTTCCCGTTTGCAGTTTTTGAGAAGAGCCTGGCTTTCGTGTATTTCTGCAGCTGATATTGGAGAATTTGTATTTTTTTTTTTTTTTTCGAATAATATCAGAGAACACATTCTAAATCTTTAACTAAAGGGAACTTCAGCTTAAAGCTTTGATCACACGGTCTCATGACTCTCATGGCTCTGTGCAGCCAGCGAGTCCAGATAATTAGCCGCCGTCGCGGCTGATGAATAATTCAGTTTAATCCGGCTCAGACGATGTGCTGAATGTGACTTTCATGACCAAAAAAACAGTTTGTCATCCCCTGTTCTGCCTCGTCATGACGCTCGTCAAACCGCCTGTTTCAACATGCCAGAGTATTCCACTTGTTTTTTGGTTTTTTTCCGAGGGTTTTTGCCGTCGGCTGTGACTGACGTTTCTAAAGAAACTGCACTTTTGTCACACTGCTGTTAAATTTAGTTTGTGCGCGAGTGGAGAACGAGGCTTCATCACTCGAATGAGACTCACTAGAACCAGGCTGTGGTTGATGATGAAGATTGATGGAGCTGTTCCCGTCATTTAAGGTTTCACATTCGTTTTGACTTGGCATAGCTCTCATGCCATTTGACACACACAACTGACACAAGAGAAGGAGCTCCAACATTTTTTATCTTCCATTCACCCTTTCACACCCTGCATGCTCCACCTGCTGAGCAGCAGCAAATTAACTTTCCTTTTGACTTGTTTGGTGTCTGACACGAAATGTTTATAAAGTGGGACGCGTGACTTCATCTGTAAAACATGTTAACATCCTGACAAAATGGGAAATGTTTTGTGTTCTGACCACAGTGCTTCCTCTTCTAACTGTGTGTGTGTGTGTGTGTGTGGTTCTCTGTGTTTCAGAGGCAGCTGTTTGGCATTGAGCCTCCAGCTTCCACAGAACTGAGGGGCTGGAGGAAATACTTGAACAGCTACACCATACAGGGCCGCCGAAACGTACATAAGACACACGCATGCACGCGCAGGCTCCGTAGAATATGAATTTTATATACAATGTGGTCACATGTGTCCTTCTCCGCTCTCTTCACAGTGCGTCTTGGCTTCCTATGGGCTCCTCGCTGCAGTAGCGGCGGCCTACTTGATGCACAAGCGAAACAAAAAAGAAAACCAGACTGCCAGTGCCACGGCCTGAGAGACCGACCTCGTACAGCGATGTTTCTCCTCACGAAGCATTATTTATGATCTGGAGCTACTGTCTCCCAGTGTGAGGGAGTGTAAGGCTGTACTTTCTTAATAAATGCTTAACAAGTGCTGGATGCTTCTGTCTGATCATTGTTAAGTGGTTTTGTGGGAAGTCACACTGGTTACCATGGAATCAGGGAGAGTGTGTGTGTGTGTGTGTGTGTGTGTGTGTGTGTGTGTGTGTGTGTGTGTGTGGTGAGGTTGCTCCCCCACAAGG
>OMLP01027266.1:1600-12739 GCA_900302685.1 Spondyliosoma cantharus | reverse complement strand
CCATCTCTTCTTTATTTCTTTTTGGGAGAATTAGTCGTATGACACAAAAAAAAAAGAAAACACTGCATCATGTCTCAAGACTTGTTGCATGAGTAGGAGTAGACGAACAAAGGGATTACTGAGACCGGGGTGGTTTTATGTAGGTTTTGATCGACAGTGCTCAGCCTCTGGCTTTCAAGGCATCTTCTGCAAGCGAAATGGGTTTTCAAAACAATTTGTCACCACAGCACAGCAGTAAAAAAAAAAAAAAAGTCGGGTTTTTATAGTTGAATGCAACCGAGATCGTGCCTGAGCTTTTAAAAACTCATTTGATTCGCACCTTTTCTTGCCGTCCAGCTAAAAGGCAATTCGCGTTCAAAAGTTGATCTCCAGGCGCGTCATTTAATGTTCTTTCGTTTATCTGTAGTTCTCTGCATTTTCGAGCCCGCGAGCGAGCTAAAACATATGAATGAGTAAATGAGCTCTTCTGTCTGGAGCTCAGCCTGCAAAGAAAATTGTCACGCGGTTTCTATTTAGTCAGAGTAGTTGTTGTGTGCAAAGCAGAGAGCATGTCCTCATCTCAACTACGATACGATCCATCAGATTAAAGTAACCGTTTCCTAAGTGAAGGACCAATCACGTCGCGCTGAAAGGAACCGATCTGCAGCAAAGCCACCCTGCAGAGAGAGAATATACAATAGAGACGTCACGTGCCAGTGACAAGTACCCATGGGAAGGTGCACCAGGTGTGGGCCTTTGGTGTTTCGCACACACCTGGTCCAGTGGGGGTGTTGCAACCAAGCAGGGTTACTCAAGTCAGGCAGCATGCGGTACAGTTACTCAAGCACAGTTGCTAGGAACTTGTACTCGAGTACAAATAAAATATCGACACAGGGGAGTGTTGCTCCACCATAATGAAAAGATACGACAGACACAATAAAAAAAATGGGCACGGCTGCAACAAGAGAAGTGAAGCGACGGACAAACGTGTGTGTAAAAATAGAAAATGCAATTGAACTCAGGAGGAAGCTGCTTGCGCAATTACACACGACACGCTCGAGCAAGTTCCCATCACTTCACGTTTCACATTCAAGTCTGACAGGAGTGTGTTTGTCTGTGTCACCGGCTCAAAAACCTGCCGACGAGATTTGAAAAAATGAAAAAAACGCACAGCGAGCCTTTAACTGTTGCACACTTTGGATGTGTTTGTTGTAATTGTGCGTGTGCACCGCATTTTGAACCCTAATGATGATAATGAATTATTCAAATAGTGAGTGAATACAGAGAGAGAGAGAGAGAGGGCGAGGGGCACGCACGCGCACTCACACTGCAGCGCGCGGCCACTTTTCGCAGATCACGTGCTTTCCAGTAACTCATGCCGGAAAAGAGAAAGCGAAACTAAAGAGCCTCGGCACCTGAGCGTCAGTGTCGTGTGTTTTTTCTTTTTTTTTCTTGTACGATTATTTTTTCGTGTGTCTTGTCAGCGCGTCTGTGAGAGTGCGTGAGAGGTGCGCGTGCCACCGCAAAAGGCAAAGTGACAAGGACCCTGTGGTTGGAGAAGAACAGGCGACAAACAGGTCAGAAGAGTTTGATTTCGAGAGCTCCTCCTCCTTCCACCTCCTCCTCCTCCTCCTCCTGCTGCTGCTGCTCCTCCTGCAAAAAGAAAAACACACAACTTTAACCGAAAGTAAAGATGAGGCTCCTGGAGACGAGCTGCGACCGCCGGCCAGGAGACACTCTGACAGCAGCTCACGCTCACAGCAGCCAACCCACAAGCCTCTGACAGACTCTGGACTGCATGTGAGTAAAAGCTTTTAATTTTAAGCGTTTTAATTAATGCGTCACTAATCATCAGCTGCGAGAGAAAAAACTCTAACAAATTAGAGTCCAGAAACATCTGAATTTTTGCTGTGTCATTTCATTAAACAGACAAATTAGCTTTTCTATTATTATTATTATTATTATTATTATTATTTCTGTTAGGCGTGGACACAAACTCCTTCCCTGTCACATCCACTCAATATCCAAAATGATAACAGTCTTGTGTGTCACCAGCATGTCACCTTACAACAAAAGAAAATGCCCATGATCCATGATGAGCAAACTGTGCTTCACTGGTGTTGAGTTTCGAGAGATGTTTGTTGAATGTTTAAACACTTTTGCAGCAATGCATGTGTGAAATTTGTTGACTTTTTCTGAAGAATATTGATATTTGGTACATTCTTGCCATGTTTGTTGTGATTCCCCTGAGCTCCAGCACACTGGGTCTCAAGCAAAACTATCGGCGTGAGCTCAAAAGTGTCGACTGTCAGCGTCTGTTTCAGGGTTTAAATGTCCACCCTGGCCCAGCATTACAGGAATAAAGAACCCCTGTGTGTGCACTGCGTCATGGCTCAGCTGTAAAAGGGGATAACTCACCGTTCACCAAACACAGATGTGTAACTATTCAAAACCTCACACTCATTGTTTCACTCCGTCATGACCGGGACTCGTAACAAAAGGCTAGAAAACTTCTTTTTATTATATGAAAAAGGAGATCTGCACATTGTAATTACAGTTTGCCACAGTCCGTCTCTCCAGGAGTAGGAAATCAATCAAGTTTTCTGTGATTTGGGTCGAGATTCAGCAAGTAAAGTGTTTGGTGAAGCTGCACTCAAATATTGAAGTAGTCCGTCCTTTAAATAACGGGTCAAGATTATGACTCAGTGTGATATTTACGTGCACCCTTCGCCGTTTCAGAGAAGAGGTCAAGCAGAAAATGAAAATAAGACAGACTTAAAGTATCAATTCCCCACCGAGGGATCAACGAAGTCTTATCTTAAAAAGACAAAAAGAAGTTCTGCTCGTAGTTTTGTTTATAATTATTACAGCACATAAAGCACCAGACCTTAGTGATTTATTGCATGTCAGAAGCTATTTAAAAACAGACGAAGAGACGACTCTCTCCGTCCGAACTCCTGCGCATGAAGTCTGATTTTCTTTTTGGACCTTCTTAAGTTTTTCCATCCATAAAAAGCCGTTGCTTTCATCTTTTATTTTGAAGGATTCTGCCGTGGAAAGCGGCTGCATGAATGAACTTCACCGCGGCGCGTGCATACTAACAGTTTGATCGTAGTTCATCATGAGGAACAATGGAGAGAGACGTTTGTCTGTATCGTGTCGTGTGGCTGGAGGAAAGTGAAAGTATGGCTCTGTTATTAAACATGTTACATCCGCCCTTCCCAGTGACACACAGAGTTGTGGTTTTTATTGGCAGTCACATGACATTTGATTATCCATATCTGAGCGCCAGCACTCAAACAGGCGTTAGATTACATGCGGGCTGACAGTAGAGATAAAGTGGCTGTAATTGATACTTTTTGTAAGGAAACAAAAACAATAAAGCGTATCAGATGACAAAGTGAAAATAATGTGAAGTGGGTCATTCATTGTTTTGCAAATCTGCAGCTCCCCACCAACTTGACTCCTTGTTTATCCATCCAGCCCACAACTTCAGACTGAGTCCAAGTATCTCTGGACTTGCTTCGACGCGGTCCCCCCTCGCCACGTTCACTCTGAGAGGGCGCAACCCTGCAAGGCTGTGAGCCGCTGACACATAGGATAAATAATAGAAGGATGATTTTCATAACCTACAGCCTACACGTCTACACACATCTGCTTCACCATGCAGTTGAGTATTATTTACGACATACGTCATTCAAGTGACCTTTTCATAAAGTCGTTTTTTTTAAAAAAAAACATTCATCGTAAGTTCGTTTTGTTCTTTTCAGTCAGCAGCTGGGAGAAACTAAAACATTGCGTCCGTATTGCAATGAACTGTGGGTGATTCGATTGGTCTGCACAAAGTCTGCTTGAGGCCACTTGTGGACTGGATGAAAAGCAGCACCCAGCAGCCGGAAGCAAAAGTAAAAGTAAAGATATCAAAGTATCACTTTGATACAAGTGAATCTCAACTAAATGAATAGTGCGTAAGTGAAAGTAGCTGATATTGAATTTAAAAAAGAGAATGTACTGAAGAATCAAAGGTAGAATATATGAGATTAACTAATTATTGGATTATCGGAAGTTAAATCTAAAGAGCCAGCTCGTTCTCGGGAGTTGGTGGAGACCAAAAGCGGAGCTACAACAGAGAGAATATTGGATTTAGATTCTTCAAGTGAACAATGGGTTTCAGAAAAGCTCATGTATTTATTTGTTTATTCATTTGTTTGTTATTTATTTATTCGTCCCTTTATGCTCCTCAAGAAAAGGAAAAAAATGAGGCTGGAGTGAAGTGTTGAGGAGTGAAGCTGCTCTGTTCTGGTGCTACGGCAGCAGCAGGGTGATCCGACTGTGGCTCTGTGGAGGCACCTCAGTTCATCCATATCTCTGATGATGTTTCGCGCTGCACGATATTGGAAAAAACTGACATTGCGATTTTTTTTTAACCCTGCGATATATATTGTGATATGAAAAAATACAGGAATTTTCATCAGATGACCTGAATAGCACTTTATGTTATGCTGCACTGCTGCTATCTTGTGGACAGTTAACCTGCACTGATCTTACCTCTTATTGTGAATGTTACGAGGCATCTGTCTGTTTAAGAGATAATCTTATTGTTATCTTTTATTGCTTGCTTTTATTGTGCGGGTACCTGAGTACATGTTTCGTTCTATCATGTGCAAATGTTAATTGAATGACAATAAACAAACCTTTGAACCTTTTGAGCTCTCCATCTTAAACAGGAACATTCAGCTTCATAATTACATTAAGTAACTAACAATGAGTGATAAACAGGTTATTCAACCTTTTATTCAACAACTGGAATCTTTTACAGCAAAACTAAACATCTTTGTTTTTATCAAAAATGATTTAAATAATAATAATAAGAGCAGCTCTACGTCAGATTCCTGAGAGGTCCACAACCCCTTGTTTTGTAAATAGTTGAAAATAAGTAAACACGCTTTAACAAAACAATATTATAATAAATAAATAAAATAAGAGCAGCCCTAAAGCATTCGTCGTACTGAGCTGTGTGGTACCGACGTAAACGGTCAAACAAATGAATCTTCTTCTTCTTCTTGTAGCCGAAATAATTTCAGTTAACTGACGTTGCTTTTCTCTTCGTTTTCGGCATTTTCGCTTGTTCGTTGTTTTTCAGTGTTGTTACCGGCAGGACTCACTCCATGTGCAGGGGCGTGGTCTGCTTCGGTACACTGAATGAGAACTAATGTGATTGATCGATGTAGCCTCTGCATGCACAGTGTGTGTCGGGTACACTTGGAATTAGATGAGTTCATTTGCCTCCTACATCACAAGCCCTGCGATGTGACTGTTGCGCACACGTACGTCGCGATGACGATGCTCAAACGATATATCGTGCAGCTCTAATAATGTTGGTCTAAATGTCTAAATAAGCATAACTTTAGCAACAAGTTTGTCGTATAATCTTGAAAGTGCGACCCCCAAGTGGTCAGAAACAGCTGCTGTAGCAGGTTAAAGCTGATGTGGAATGCAGCTTACTGGAATCCAAAGTTTGGTCTGTAACTGTGTTTACCTCTCTGTGTTTCAGCATCATCAGATTAGTCAGTGACAGCATCTCAAGGACAGGTGACAGCAGAGATCCGGCCTCTGCTTCCCCCCCCCCCAGTGCTTTTTGGTAATGTAATTAAGTCCCGATTGAAATCTGAAGCTGTTGTTGAAGCAACATGGAGTCTCAAGGAAGGCCGAGCAGCCGATGAGCGACCGGAAAGAAGTCAATGATGGAGGATCTCCCAGAGAACGAAGGAGAAACTGGTGCAACCGACGATCAAGAGGAGGATTCTCCTTTGTAGGATGGTCAGAGACAATCTTGATAGAACAGTAGTTCAGAGCCAGAAACAGAACGGTGCAGCTGAGACACAGAGCCAAAGCCCAGAAGAACCTGCAGAACCTGCACGAACACAGCAACCAGCGAGAGTTAACCCAGAGAGCAAAGAGCCGACGAAGAGCCGGCTAGATTTACTGTTCTGGAGCAAACTCAACGTAGAAGACGAGCCTGAATCCTGGCGCCGGGTGAGTGCAAAGTTTGCTCATTGTGTAGAACAGGTCGTGGATTTTATTGACTTCTGATGTTGATTTTATAGCAGTGGAAAGATGGCTGGAGCAAGATAAAGTCCGAGATCAAACGCCGGGATTTTATTCTTTAATGTTACATCCACTGTTGGAAGAAGTGTGCAGCGTAAAACGTTCTCTGCTGCAAGTAAAAGTACAGAAGTGTCAGCATCAGATAAACTTAACGTACCGAAAGTGAAAGTACTCGTTATGAGGAATTGATTTCAGAATAATGAAATAAAATACATAATTTTATTGATGCATTTGTGTGTTTGTAACATCTGCATATAACATGTTGATCATTTTTAATATAAAATGTCATTGTTTTATCTTTAGAAAGTACCAAAATTTCACTTAAGTAGAGCACTTCAGTAAATGTGTTTGGTGACATATTTTCAGTTTATTTAAAAAAAAAAAAAAACATGCTCAATGTTTGGAACATTTTTAAAGGACATGGTTATGAGATGACTCGATGACTTTATTAGTGACAAAAAAACAGACTTTCCACACTGAGCTGATGTAGGTGTTTGTTCCAGCCAAACTATTTATAACGGCAGCAACAACAGGAAGGAGAATGTTTAACGCCAACTTTTAATACAAATATCAAGATAAATAGATAAACATGTACAACAGGCGTTGTTGATCCAAAATGATAACGGGATTTTCCCCAAACATTAAATCACATTAAAAGTAAAAAAATGTGAGATTTGAACGAAGTTGCCACGTAAAGTTTAAAACCAGAAGAATGAACTAAATGCTAAATGATCTAAAGCATCTTGTTAATGTTGCAAAAGTGCCTGTGGAAGTTAAAGTTTAAAAGTTTTTTTATTTTTTGCGGTCAGCTGGATTTATTCACAGAGGTTCTTTCAGGATTCCTTATTCCACTTTTAATCTTCGTTATAAAGAGAAAGGAAGAAAATGATTCACTCCTAAGATGATGTTTTAACACCTTTCTCAGCCCTGAGTTGTGTCGGCAGGTGTAAATTACCCCAGAAACTTTAGCAGTTTTTCCGCTGCATGTTATGACTTTATTTACTTTTTCTTTTATTTCTTTTTAAATCGGGGACAGTACTTTAGACTTCTGGTTGGTATTACCTCAATCGAGGTGTATCAAGTGAGCTGAGTGATACTCAAAGGTGACTGCCGACCACAGATTGGTCGGAGGAATAATCCGCTTAAATCAGCTGTCAGTAGCACCCACAAAGGTGTGCAGGCGCATCAACAACATCTTTTTGATATTGTCACACCGCTCCTTTAAGGGTGTTCATAGTAAGCCTGTGGTTGATTGAGAGATAAAGCCAGTGACAGAAAGTGATGGTAAATGCGGGCAGAGCGGAGGAAGAGGTTAGCAGGGGAGATGTAGGTGTAGCAGTAAATATACAGAGGAGGTTCTCGCGCTCGCCGTGACCAAAGTCAAACTCCCGCGCGCCGTTTCACACTTGCTGGTGTCAAAACCCGACTGTCAGGTGTCGACGCTGCAGATGTGGAGTGTGTCGGTCAGTGATGTCAGCAGTTCATTACTGTAAATGTGAGAGGGCGGGGTGTTGTATTGTGAAAACAGAGCCAAAGTCAAGCAAAGTGCAGGTAAGCTGACGCTGGCTGGGTCAAAAACAAATGAGAGCAGAGCAGAGGTTACTCCAAATCTGTCTAGCTGCAACTTTCTCCTCTGATATCCTCAAAGACAAACAGTAGCCTGTCCACAGCACCCTCATATACTGTATATGAGTCCTCTTATACATGTTGACTAATCCTACGTTTTAATTCCGCCTCCGCTGTAGCCAGTGACTGGAGCTGATGCCGACAGCTTGCCAACACACCTCCGTCCATTCAGCAGCGCGGCGGAGTACAAACTGGTAAAACACACTTACCTGCAGCTCCAGCAAAGTGGTTACTACTGGGGATCGATGACGATGGAGGAGGCACATGAAATACTCTCACGCGCACCACTGGGCACCTTCCTCATCAGGTAAGCTCCCACTTTCTGGATTTTTTTTTTTTTTTTTTTAGTTGTAAAACATTATACAGAAGCATGAGCTGCAGTAAGTGTGCACAAAGTGACCGTGTGCTGCTGTTCGTGCAGAGACAGCGGTCAGCCGGATGTCTTCTTCACTCTGAGCTACCAAAGCGACGACGGGCCGACCAGCGTTCGCGTCCAGCTGAACAACCTGCTCTTCAGCCTGTACGGCAGCCACAGGACTTTTCCGTCCCTCTTCGCTCTGCTCACGTATTACACCGGCTCGTCCTGCAAGCTGACGGCACCGTATCGCAGGCAGCGTCCGGAGCACCTGAAGCAGATGTGCAGGAGGGCTCTCGTACGAGCGTACGGATCGGAAAAAACAAGCGCCTTACCTGGACTCAGCAATCAAATTAAAGACTATGTTCACGCGTACCCTCATTGTATATAGACACGTGCGTGGACAGAGTGAAGGTATTTTTTTTCATTGTTTTTTTTTATGACATGTAGCATAGATACAGACAGAGTATTCGATCTGCAAGATGTTTATTTGCACACGTTTTCGAAATGGTACATGTTTTCAAATCCACACTTGTTATCTGGAGTTATAGGACATGTTTCCATCAGATCCTGTGGAAATGCCGCACCACTGCCTCCATGATGTATTAGTTTGTAACATACGTAAAGATGTAATGTTTGCTGCTCTTTAAAGCTGCATTAATTGATGACCACTAGAGCAGGAAAATATCACAGGGAATTCACACATCGTCACCTTCTGATGTTGGCGAAGGTGTTCGTGTCAGTTACTCCTGGCCACATCGATGGAAGTGTGATGTTCTCTTTTGTTTTACTTTGTGTGCAAAGGCAGCCAGAAGTCACCGTGTTTGCAATTATGTTTTTAATCTAGTTAAAGATTGTAGCTCTTGAGGCAATTATCGTGTTATCTCAGGACAAAAGAGTGGTTTTCTGGTTATAATGGGTTCATTATCTCATTATCTGGAGAACACAATAGGTCATCATCTCTGGATAACGGGACAAATGCCTCATTTTCATGAGAAAGCGAGAGGTTGTTTTCTTGAGGTAAGTTGTGGACAAAATGAAGGTGCCCATTTTGGATGAAGGCATCGCAAGAAAATGACCTTTTGTTTTCATTCAAGTAATTATAATGAGAAAACAAGTTTTTAATCCTGATATAACCACAACCACTCTCAGCCTCTGTAGTCACCGGTTTATTTATTTGTTTTTTCTCTGTGCTTTCCTCCAATGGTCCAATCTGATTCACTGGTGATATAATACAATATTAATTAATGCAGTTTTAACTTTTGAACACTTGAAATAATTTCACGTCTGTAGTTACTGCCTTTAGTCCTGTTAGCATCGAATTGTATGACGTTGATGATGATGATGCCTTGCAACACAATGTTAATCGTGAATAAATTAAAAACTTCAGTTTACAAAATATAACGTGTGAACTCATGGTTGAACCACCCGACAAGTCGAAGTGCCACAAGGGATCCTGAACGCCCCCCCCACACTCGGTCTCAAGGATGAACGGGGCAGATTTTGTCTGTGAAAGGTCAAAGGTGAGGGTCGCTGTGACCTCATGGCGTTCCATTCTTGTGAACACGATATCCATTTGGCACAAGCATCCGCTTGGACTGACGGATGAATTGATTACATTTGAGTGGTCAAAGGTCAAAGGTCTGTGACTCCTTACTCGACAATTCGTATTATAGCTATGACATTGTCTAATAGGATAAAAATAACAAAGTGATGACATTTTAAATCCAAAAGATCAAAGGTCAGCTTCCCTGTGACATCACGATAACATATGCTGGCTTTTACTTTCACACTGGATGTGAACAGCGTCCAAGTGTCTGGGGTAAAAGTCCTGCTCTCGTTTTGACCAAGCAGCTGAGAAAATCAGACCATCAGACCATATTCACATAGCGGCTATTATCCTCTGACGTCACAGTCAGGGTGGGAAGCTCCGATGTCGTGCTGATGTGTTCAAGGTTTTAAAGTCATATAAACGTAGAAAATCTGACAAATTATCATTTCACCGCTTCCTGATTGATCAGCAATGGAAAAGACAACTGATAGTGAAAATCATATTTCAAGGTAAAACAACATATTTGATAACCCGTTAGCTTCCTTTAGACGACAGTTAACGTTAGCACTCAAGCATTTGCTAGCTAATGTTACTAGTTGATAGTGTCACACAATACAATAGGTAAGTTATAAATGAATTGTAACATATCACCGCACATCTTGGAAACATCTACTTGAAGTAAAATGCGCTTCATTTAATCAAACAGTATTGTTAGCAAGGAAGTTGTTGAATGCTAACGTTAGCTACAGGGTTATCAAATACGTTGTTCGACCTTGAAATATGGCCAGAATTCCCTCCAGACTTTCACTATCTGTTGTCTTTTGAGTTGTCAATCAGTAGACAAGTGATAAAATGATAACAATTTATCAGAATATCTATGTCCATATCACTTGCAACCTGGAACACAGCAGCATACCGTTATCTCAGCATTCAAGCTTCGTGACGCCAGGGAGAAAATTATATTGTCAAAGTACCAAAAACTGTAAAACCTTGAATGGCCACTTGAGACTGGCTCCAAAAGCGAGTCAGTCCCCGTAAGAGCACATATTAAAATGCCCAACTTTACAGCAGAAATAAACATGTTTACAGCCAGGTACAAAAACGGTTTTGGTCTCTTTACCTAAGTTAGGGGTGGCACCTACATATTCTCAAATCAGCCCCCCACTCGGTTCTGTTGGAACGGGGGCCCACAGCTCATTTTGGTGCCCTGGTCCGCCCTTGTGGTTTAATCCAGCCCTGTATGAAGCTGAGTCAACTGAACAGACGGCTGTCTGCTGCTCCAATCAACGTGCACAGCTAATGCACACACATACAGACAGTTTAGATTTTTTTTCTTTTTCTTTTATCAAGCACCAGTCTTCTGTCATGTGCTCCACTTCCTGTCCTAAATCTGACTGGCAGTGGCCCCTTTAGTCTAAATTAGCCCTGCACCAGGGACACACACACACACACACACACACACACACAGCAGCTGCTGTAATACCCGGGCTGTGTTCCACTGTGTTCTCTGGTATTCAGT
>OMLP01027219.1:2660-12879 GCA_900302685.1 Spondyliosoma cantharus | reverse complement strand
CACACACACACACACACACACACACACACACACACACACACACACACACACACACACACACACGAAGTAAACAGAGACACATGCACACACAATACACAAAAACATCATAGTCCCAAAGGGGCAGATGCTACAGAGGTCTGACAAGGCAATCACAAGACCTTATCCATCACGACTGACAGAGGAGGAGGAGGAGGTGGTGGAGATGGAGGAGGTGGTGGAGGTGGAGGGGATATCAGAGGGGTAGATAGAGGTAGTGGTTGCAATAAAAGAAGTGAAGGAGCGATGGGGATGAAGACATGAGAGGGATGATGGGGGTGCAGCAGCAGTCCAGTACAGTGTGCATCAACAGCAGCCTCCTTTATGAGGTGAAGGTGGATACAGCTGCAGCAGAAACAGGAAAAAGGGCTTCATGGGGGGATTGGCAATGGCAAGTGAGACAGACAGACAGACAGACAGACAGACAGACGGACAGACAGACAGGTACATCTGGCAGAAGAAAGAGAAAGAGAAACAAACTCTTCTAAATATCATCTGGACACCAGCACCATCCATCAGATCCTGAAGGGCGGGAGAGGAGGCAGAGCGAGGCAACAACAACACACACGAACAAATGAAAGAATAAAAACACTCTCAGCCGGACGAGCAGTGTGCGTCACTTTGGATCGATGGATTAATGTACGTGACACAAATTTAAACAGAATAAAGCAAACTTAGTTAGGTTTTCATCCACTGAAGTTTGGGGCAACTGTAGGTGGACGCCCACACTTTCAATCAAGTCATCAAGTAGAAAAAGATCAGATGCAGCCCGAGCACTTCACCCCACACCTCTTTATCAGGACACCCTACACCGAGATGGGAACACAGATAATGGAGGTGTAGGGCTAAGTGGGACTGGGATGAAAGGTTTCATTGGTGGCACTCAGGAGGAAGAGGAGGTCACGCAAATTGATGGAGAGCAAAACACAGCAGCAGGAGGAGAGGAGGTGAAGCAGAGAGCTGACTGGATTAAGGGTCGTCTGGTTGGATGTTTGGCCCCTTGAACCAGAAGTTCCTCCTCTGAGACGCCATCTGCCTGCATGCAGCCCTGGCCTCAGGCGGAGGTATTAGTTACCTCATGACAAAGGATGTGGTGACTGGAGGAGGAGTGGAGGAGTGACTGTGTGGATGACCTCCAGCCCAACATCCCCCTAAATGAGATGCCGTGAATGTTGCTTCTCATAATGCAGATTACAGCCGGCAAAATAAGACCGAACAGTTTAATGTTGTCCTGAGACGTTTTTGTCTGTCTCGCTACCATAACTGTTGAATAATGGCAAAAAGAAATCTTGTATAGAAAATAATAATGATGTAAAAATAAGGAAGTGAAGTAAAACACTATTGTAGCATATCAACATATATATTTTTAAAAGGATAGTGAAGCATTAATTGCTTTACTTTAACGTAAAATACTCAAAAACCCAGTGTTGTTAAAAGTACCCAAAAGACATACTGTTAAAATATGACTTTGGTAAAAGTGAAAGTCATGCATACACATAGTACTCAATTCAGTCCCCTGGTCTCGTTCATCAGAAACCATCAGGCAGATCGGGGAGTGCTGTGAGCCGAAAGTTACTACGGGTCCATAAACCGCCTCATAAACTAACAATTAAGAAAGTCGTTATTAACATGTGTCTCATTAATTATGTCTTTATAAAAATCCATCCGCTGTCATGACATCAGAAGGCTCAATCCATGATGCGTGTCTCTGGCCCCCCCTTCAGTCCCCACACCATTGGACTAGTCCATCCTACTGCGCATGTGCAGAAGTGATTCAGGAAGTAGAGCAGCAAAACAAAGTGAACAGCGCGAAATACGAACTGAAGTGAAGTGAAGTTACAGCAGCGGGGCAGAAAAAACGGAGGCAGCGAGAGGAAAACAGAAAGTTTGTGTCAAATCTACAGAAGGTGACGAGTTTTTTCACGGTGGCCATTACTGATGACATCATCGGGATACAGCAGGAAGAAGCGGGAGCTCCTTGTGTTAGCACGAGCGGTGCTGACAGCGAGGAGCTGCCCGCTGCCGTCACGGTCAGCCCGGGGAACGTGAGCGCTGCTGCCGCTTCATCCTCCAGGACGGAGAACAACCGGTGAGAATCAACACTGTCTATGATAAACTACATGATAAACTACACTGTTTACATGATAAACTACATGTTAAACTACACTGTCTATGATAAACTACACTGTCTACATGATAAACTACACTGTCTACATGATAAACTACACTGTTTACATGATAAACTACACTGTTTACATGATAAACTACACTGTCTACATGATAAACTACACTGTCTACATGTTAAACTACACTGTCTACATGATAAACTACACTGTCTACATGATAAACTACACTGTTTATATGATAAACTACACTGTCTTACATGATAAACTACACTGTTTACATGATAAACTACACTGTTTACATGATAAACTACACTGTTTACATGATAAACTACACTGTCTACATGTTAAACTACACTGTTTATATGATAAACTACACTGTTTACATGTTAAACTACACTGTTTACATGATAAACTACACTGTCTACATGTTAAACTACACTGTTTACATGATAAACTACACTGTTTACATGTTAAACTACACTGTCTACATGATAAACTACACTGTTTACATGATAAACTACACTGTTTACATGTTAAACTACACTGTTTACATGATAAACTACACTGTTTACATGATAAACTACACTGTTTACATGTTAAACTACACTGTCTACATGATAAACTACACTGTCTACATGTTAAACTACACTGTTTACATGTTAAACTACACTGTTTACATGATAAACTACACTGAGTGCTGTAGCCTGCTCTCACAAAGTAGATAACTTTCAAACTTAAACTCTGGACTGCAAATGTTACCCATTAAATATTATAACATCTGAGCCAACCAAATGTATGAAAACCCAAATTCGTCTGATGTTTGCTGAACAGATCTAATGTCCATTTGTTCCAGTGACATACAGGTGAAGTAAAGTTTTACTTTGCTCGGCTGAGTCTCGTTTGTTTCCCTTCATCAGACAGGAATGCAGGTCGAGATGTGTGAACAGGACGGATGTGTCAGTGATGGCGAAGAGAAGATGGAGCTTGAAGAGAAGATGTTACAGGTTGGTGTTTGATTGAGGACTGAAAAACAAGGAGAAATTAGGATGTGGAGGGTTCGATGTCTGTGTTCGCCTTGGGCCCCAAAATGACTAAATCCAGCTCTGGTGACCAGAGGAGGCGTTAAAGAGACACGAGGAGCTGAGGCGTTTAACATAATGAGAAGTCGTGATCCGGAGCCATATTTGAGAGCGACGTCAAATAAATGTGATGTGTGATGTTCTAGCACTTCTGCTGTATTTTAATATCTTTGTCATTTGAGCATAATCATGTTCATGACAACTTATATTAACTTTTCAATTCAAAACGTAGCATAATGTGACAGATAATATCAAGGTGGATGTCTTGAAGGAATGCAGTTCAATCGTCGGCATACGAGGTGTTACACAAATAATCCGGAATAACTAACACAATTTATGAATACAAAAACTTTTGTGTGTGTTGTGCCTGTTTTCTGCGTCACTGGAAAAGTCTTCTGAAAGGTTACATCTGTGTATCCTCGCTCATAACTCCTCCAGCAGAGCCTCCCCCCTCCTCGAGATGCATTTAGGAATGAAGACGTCCTTCAGTACGACACGCTTAGATCAATTTCCAGGTCACAGACGGGAGGGCGGAGGCACAATGTAGAGAAATC
Organism: Spondyliosoma cantharus; assembly: GCA_900302685.1. Classification (NCBI taxonomy): domain Eukaryota; kingdom Metazoa; phylum Chordata; class Actinopteri; order Spariformes; family Sparidae; genus Spondyliosoma; species Spondyliosoma cantharus. The sequence goes on along the minus strand of OMLP01027219.1, from coordinate 9,084 downwards.
AGAAGAGCACAATTTATTTTGAGGTCTGGGTCTGAGTGTTCAAACAATTCTGCTTGGATCCACTATTCAAGTCATTCAACAGCCTGTAAAGAAACAGTGGAAAGGTTGTAAAATAAGAGGATAACTGAGATTTGTGTTCATCTCCATTGTTGTGAATTAATACATGAAATTGAAAAAGTGGAGCAAACTGAAAGAGAATGAATATCTAACTATATTACACTTCATCGAGGTTGTAAAAAGATTTCACCATTGCCGGCCTCACGCTGAGGTAATGAGTATATGGGTGCAATCTTTTGGACCGATGATTCTGGGAATCCTATCAAACATCTTCAGCTCTCAACGGTAAGTTTTATTCATGGAGGAAACAGCCTGGAAAAGCTCAAACATGTATTATGTCAGATGTAATGACTCATTATGGAAAGCAGTTTGGTGCCTCAGCCCTGTGAACTTCTCATCATGTGTTAATATAACGGTTGACCTAGTTTATTTATTACTTGTCACTGTCTGAGAAAGAGTTCTGTATGGAGCCACACAGGCACATTTCTGGGCCTTTTGGAGCTCTGTGGGCTTAAAACACAAAAACACCCTTATTTGTGAAAGAGAAGTGTTTTTATTCATTTCTGTAACTCAGTCCAGAAGTTTTAATCAGCCTCTCTGTGCAACACAAACCTACAACTTGAATACTGTCCGGCCACGACGTGGAGCTCAGACTTACTGTTGGGTCGCTCAGTCAGTTTTGTCCGGAGATTGTTACAGTAAAGTTCATTCAAACAAGACGTGGTCTCAATATGTTGGCAATATAAGAGGAAAGCTGTGCTGCTTTATTTTATTCTACTATAAACAAAAAGTAAGATGACAATAAAAAATCTGGACAGAAGATGTCGTTCAAAGGATAAGGTAACTTTTTAAGCTGGAACCTGTTCGCTTTAAACTTGATAAAAACAATTAGAAGGTTCTTCAGTCAGATGGAAACATTGAAAAGTTGTTTTCAACCAAGTCAGGATGTTTGAATTACGTTAACCAGCCAGATGCTGATGAAAAAGGCCAAAAACAATAAATGGATGCTGGTTAGAAATGAGACACTGCGTTCGTCTGTCGTCAGGAGCGACCGTTTCTAAAATAAGAATTTCTCCTTCTTTCCTGCTGCTGTCAGACTCCACAACCAGCACTGCTCCCAGGAGCATACATCTGCATACAATTGTTATAAATACCCATATTTATTATTATTTGTACATTCACTGCCACACTGTTTTTATTTTGTCATTTTTGTACACTAAATATGTTCATATGTATATCGGAGTTTATTCTTTCTATTCTATTTCTTACCATTTTAATTATTTTGTTTATTTGTCACTATTGTTATTGTTTTTTAAAATACTACTGTCCTTTTGCTGCTGTGGCAAAGAAATTTCCCCGTTTGTGGGACAATAAAGGAATTCTGATTCTGATTCTGATTCTGATCGTAAACTGCATTGCTGCTGTGCAGGAACAGAAGACTTGACAGAGAGCAGTCATATCCAGTAATCATTCATTCAACAGCTTCCTTTCTTGCTACCTCATCTTAACCTTTCTTAACATCTTCTTAACGCTCTTCTCTTCCTCCTCTTCCTTTTCCTGTCAGCTTTGACATTTAACTACCGTTCACTAACAGCTAAACTTATCTCTCTGCAGGCTGGTTAGAAACCTCTGGTATTGTTCTGACTGTTCACATGCTCTGATACTCGTCCTCCTCCTGTTTCCCTTTGTTTCTCTGAAACTACCTGGATCATCTCCACCTCCTTCACCACCTTTCCTTCTTCCCTGAGCTCCTCCCCTCACAGCTGCAGACAGCTCGACCCGTCCTTCTTCCAGCCTGGTGACAAATCTCTTGTTTTTGTCGGCACTAAACGCTTTCAGCCATCGGTTTATCCTCCCGCTCTTCATCCCGGTATTCCTTCCTTCCTGGCTTCCTGCGGTCATCGTCTTCCTCATTTTCCTCTTTTTCTCCTCATCCAAAATTATTTCCTTCACTTCCTCAGACTCTCGCCACCTCCACTGCCACATCCAGTAATCCTCCTCCTCCTCCTCTGCTGTCTGTCTTCCCTTTGTTCAAATGTCATCCTCCTTCCCCTGCCATCTCCTTTTCCTTCTACCACCCGCTCCTCGCCCTCCTTCAACCCGACTCTCTGCTTTTCTCCTCTACTTTTTCCTTCTTCAAAAACAATCCTTATCTTTCCTGCTTCATTTCTTCACCTTCTCCTTTCTCATCTCCCCAGCTGCCCAGTGCACATTCAAGTCCATGTGTGAAAAGAGTTCATTTTATTCTGACTGAACTAATAAACTGTTTGCAGGCTCAGTGATTACATGTATATTCACTCTTCTTTTAAAATAAATAACTGAATATTTATCATAAGATTAAACGAGTGCAAACTGACTGAACTAAGAGGTTACTAAATAAATATAGGATGTATTTGGGACATCGGTTATCCTCCTCCTCCTCCTCCCTTACCTACTCCTCCAACAAGTTTCATTCCTCCTTTTGTTTTCCTGCCGACTTTCTAAACCACCTTAGTCGATTCCTCACCTTCCTCTCCTTCAATTCTCTCCGACTCCTGTACCAACATCTCCTCCTCATTGTCTTCTTCTCATTTCAAACTAATGCCTCCTCAGAATCCAGAATCTGTCCCTCGTCACTCCTTGTCCCAATCATCCACCTCTTCTTTTTTCTATCTCCTGGCCTCACTCCTCCCTCATCTGTTCCTTTCTGTCTCCCCCTCTCCCTCACCTCCTCCTCCTCCAGGATCAAGCCCCTGCTCTGCACCACAGACAGCTGTGATATTTAGTGAGCATTCATCAGCATCCGCAGTAAACCCATCGCTCTGCAGGGCTTGTTAGAAATCTGTTGTATTGTTTGCCTTGTGCATCACGCTGTCAGGCAAGTCGTGTCTCTGCTTGGGACACATTTTCAAAGGGAAGTGACTTCAAAGGATTTCTCAAATCAGAAAATGTGTCCCACTGTCCATTTTTTTTACTGCCTGACCCATTCACAACTTTACGCCTTCTTGTTCACCACCAAATTAGATCTGGGAAAAGGGGAGGTCGCTTTTACTGTTGGAAGATTACATCTCACCAAGGGCACAATTTCCACTTGGCAATGGTGCCGACATGTCCCCCCACTTTTGGTTTCTATTAGTCTTCCTTCCTCTAACCTCTGTCACCCAACTGTTCAGCTACCAATAAAGAGAGGAGCTGAGCAGTATCATGATATATTCATCAGAAATGCCTGCAGTTATTGCAGTGCGCTCAGAGAAATAGACTTAATGAGCAGCAGTGAATGATTAACATTTCGCCCCCAGGTCTTGCCTCTCAGGCTAAATACAGGCTGTGTGTGTCTCCTACAAGGATAAAATAATTGTATATTTTTTATTTACAGTTGATAGTTTCCAAAGAAAGAGATGTCAAAATTAAAACATCAAAGATAAAGTTATAAAGGTCAGTGCTCTTTAGAAATAATCTATGTCTCTATTAAGGAAACTAAACACGAGTTTCAAGAGTACTCCACAGATTTAGAATGTAACTGTACAACTGTTGTGATTATTCCCAATCATGTTTCAAAAATAAAAATAAAAACATTGAATCAGTGCATCAGAATCTGTCACAGCTGATGTACAGGTGAACAGGATTACAAGGGAAAGACCCAAACATAGATGTCTGAGGAATGCAGTTAATTCTGACCAAAATGAAGGTACGAAGACTCAACTGAAGGTGAGGCAGGCAGGAGTCAAAACCAGGAAGGATGTCCAGTACCGGCAAACAAATCCAAACAAATGTCCAAAAACACAAAGCAAGGTCCAAAACAAACAAACAAACATCAGGTCTCAGGTAAATCAGATGAAACAGAAATCAGTGCCTAGCGAACAATAGGAAGCTCACGACAACCATAAAGTTCTGGAGACTGATGAGTAACAGCTGACCAAGAAAAAACACAAAGACAAGAAGTAAAACGTCAACCGAGACACGTGAGAAAAGACTCTTATAATAATAAAACAGGAACTCTCGTAACAAAAAAAGAGGGCGGGTCATTAAACATGATAAACGTGTACTACAGGTAGCCTGACGCTGAGGTGTAGTCTGCTCACTTCTTTCTGACTGCGGACACTAAAGGATTTATACTACTTTTAAACATATGTAGCAGAACTCCACAAAACGCTCACTGATGTGATGAACAGCCTGTCCTCCATACAGCCATGTTAAAATCATGTGCTGTACATGAAATGGAGGCAACTACAAGAGAAAGACCTGCAGTGAGAGAAAGCAGGAGGAAGCTGAGGAGGTGGAGAAGAGAATTAAAAGAGCTGAGGAGGAGAGAGGCAGATGAGAAAGGAACCGCAGCGTCTGAGTCTGCCGGTTTAGAATTTCTGCTGTGTTGGGAAAACGATGATATATGTAGATGTGGGGAAGCCAAGATCCCTGAGGGGCCTATTGACAACGGTGTATGGGATGTACGGTACGGAGAGGTTTCCAGCAGCTCGCTCGTCGTACTCTGGTAGATGTCATTTGATCTCAGCTGTTACTGCTTCCGTTAAAGAGCCAACCATTTAAACTCAGAGCATCTCAGGAGAATTTTGTTCTATTCTGGTGAGGACTGAAGTATTGGGTGCTTTTTTTTTATAAAGATGGGCTCTGAAAGTTTGAAAGAAATGTCTAATTAGTGCTCAACAGTAAAAGCAAGTGGTAGTGCAATTGTCAGCTGTTGTTAATAAAGCATAATTGATTTTAGTTTTATTATAAATCGTCTAGTACACGATCCCATATGTTTTGGTCCAGACTTAAACGTGATACATCCAGATAATATATCCCATTGACTTTGATGTTCGCACATTGTTTCCTCCAGCACCACCGCGAGGTTGCTAGAAAGATCTTTCTCGGAGGGAAGATGGCGGCTCGCACGTTCACAGCATTTTCTATCAACTGAATGGTTTACTCATATTCATGTTCCCCTCAGGATGAATTAACCAATTGACTTTGGTGATCCTCTGATTTTCATCGATGTCAGTCATCAGGGCAACATGTTTCTTTCTGGTTTATGACCAAATGCCTGCAAAGACATTGACATTCCCATCAACCTCAGCTGTACTTTGTATTTAGTGCTAAAACGCAAATATTAGCATGCTAAAATTTTACGAGGTCAACATAAACGTGTTCGTTTAGTATTTGTGAGTTAGCAAGTAGCCTCACAGAGCCACTAGCATGACTGTATACTCATAGTCCTGCTAGCTTTCTAGCTAACAGACTTCATAATATTTCAAAGCTACGAGCATCATTGTTTTGTTGTTTGTAGATTCCTCAGTCTTTTTAAAGTAAAAGCAAAGATTTCGAAAATTTTGAAGATTTAAACTGAATTTTGTTTTGCAGAATTAATTTTTCCTTTCCTTTCCTTTCCTTTCCTTTCCTTTCCTTTCCTTTCCTTTCCTTTCCTCTTAAAGTCTCACGGCCCCTCAGATTTATCTTGAAGCCGGTTGGGAGGTCCTGGCCTGCAGCATGAGGAGCTGCTGGTCTAGTATTTTGCCTGTAATTGCCCCACGCCCCATCAGACACGGAGGAATTGGTTGAGAGTGAAAACATCTGATTAATTCAGACATTTCATTAGAGCTCTATAATGCACTACCCAACTATAATAGTTATTCAAGAGGTTTTCACTCTGGTAAGAGGGGAGAGATGAGTGCATCTTTGTATTTTATGAAAGAACAAAATGTTCACATTTCTTCCACATATTCAGTGCAGATACTCTGTATTTCCACCACTCTGTTATATTCATCAGGGTCATTCGGGGAGGGAGTCTGGTGTTACTTACTCCTCCCATTGATTTGAGCCTCCTAATGGATTTCATTGGACCTCCCATGATTCCACATTAATATTTCATCAGCCCTCCATTTCCTGCCTATTTCACTGTAAAAACCTCCACCACCATCACCGCTGCTGTCGGATTACAGCAAACAGAGGAGAGGCTGTGTGTGCCGGAGAGACTCGGCTGTAAGAAAAGGAAGGCAGCGTTAGAGACGGAGGGATAACGAGAGAAAGACGAGCAGATAGTTTTCACAATCAAAGGTCACACACTGGGCAAACTGAATCACCCGAAGAGTGTAATGATGTCAAACATTTAGAGTAACAACCTCAGACTGAGTGGCAGAAACGAGCACATTTAGTGAACGTAGCTTTGACAGTCGGAGTTTCCCCAAAGGATTACATTGCAATTATGTTTTAGTATTAATAATTTATACATCAAAACATGTAAATATAGGGCTCGGGTTTATAAATACCGCCATTTCCCTCAACACTGGATCAAGGGTTTAAATAACATCTTTTCAAATCTAGCTGGGATCTTCAGGGCTTCCAGAGATTTTATTACGTCGGACGAGCTGTGGGGAGCCATTTTATGTTTTTT
>OMLP01027216.1:14957-25531 GCA_900302685.1 Spondyliosoma cantharus | reverse complement strand
ATGTAGCAGTGACAAAATCACACTATGTGCCTCTCATGTCTCTAAAGTTGTATCCTTTATCATTACCAAGTACTCTTTCTACAACCCCTTTTGGACATGCACACTTTAGTGATCTGACGGCAGTTAAACGTAGGTGAAGAGGTACTAAAGTCACTTTTGGGTAAAAGGCATGACAGCAATCTTAGTGGCTAAGATGTAGTAACAACATGGCAAAGTCTGAATTGATGCAGCTGGATTAATGAGAAGGCAGCACAAGGTGTAACACGCAGAGAGAGAGAGAGGGCAAGTTCTAATATTACTGCTCTCTACCGGTACTGTAATAAATGTAATATTTCAATCTGTCTATATGTCAGGCTATGAAATTTCCTGGTAACTCACAGTAATAATCTGGCCACAAGTTTCTACCTATATTTTAAATTGTCATTCGTATCAACTGTTTGGATGAAGCAAAAGATAACCAGCAGAGAAACGCTCGCATACTGCACATGAGCAAATAAGAACTGACGACATTATGTGTAGCATTTCATCATAAACATTTTAAAATCTAGTCTATGATATCCCAAATGTTTCCAACAGTGTTCAAACCAAGACAAATATATAATCGTACTCAAGGTAACTGAAGGTGAGAGTCAGTGAGTGAGGAAGAAATCCTGAGAATGTCACTAAATGTAATGTGAATCACTTAAAGGGCTCATTGTCTGAGTGCAAAGTAAGGGACAAGGTACAAACTGTATTGAGTCTCCAGATTAATAATCATGGCTGTGTTTTGGACGTGAAATTGTTCAAACCAATCAGATCGTCGTCTCCCATTCCATTTAAAAGTCTGGTGCACTTATATCTGCCGCAATGCTATTTCAAAAGCGGAACTTGTTTCATCACTGCTGTCTGAAAAATACTGATTTCAGAAGCTAGAAGTTTAATTCTGTTCCTCGCAGAGAGTTCCCTCAGTCCTGTCGAGTTTTAGAAAATTTCACTTTTGTTGCTTGAATGTGCCACAATATTTGCTGCAGTGACATCACTGCATTCATGGAAACACTTAGAATTACTGAAAGCAGCATCTCTAATCCTTGAAATAGAGTGTATGTGTGTTGTAAACCCGCTGGTGCTTCTTACTATCTGAATGATGTGCTTTCTAAACTGAAAAAAAAAAATACTGCACCCTTTGAGTTGAAGTGAAACTCTCTCCAAAATGCAACCTATGCTTTTATTTGTGAATGTATATGAGTCAAACCTTCAGGTAAAAGCAAAATTACGATGAAAGAGTCACTTTTAAGATTTACTGTAGTTCCGTTTTCGGGAAAAGCTCATTTTCAATGTGAGCAGGGGCACTCTTACGCTAGCATCAAAATCGCTATTTTTAACACTAAGAAGGCTCGACACAACATGAAAGTTTGCTCGTAGTATCACCAGGGTCACATGAACACAAGCATTGAGAACATTGTTTGTGTGCACAGAGTTTACTAAAAAGAAGGTTTTTGAACAACTCACGTTAGCAGTAGTCCTTTCTTAACGTCTCGATCAGTGTGTTAATGTCGACTTCAAAACAATTAGCCACTGATTAAGGATATCCCTACTGCACCGGAACAGCAGTCTGTGAAAAGTTTCTGGAATGTTACTTTTCATTCAAAAGCACAAACTCGAACCATCTTGATTTACGCTGTGACAACTTCGGTGTCTCCTCTCGGTCTTCTTCGCCGTTGTGCTGTGTCTGTGTCACTCAGGTCACCGATAGCTTACTGGCTTCCGGCAACAACTATCCTCGCATGATTTCGCGTGACTTTTGCGGCTTTTGATTGCAGTAATGTTTCTCATATGAGGCTCCTTTTTCAACTTGAAAATATTTTGATGCTATCGTAAAAGTGCCCCTGCACTCCGATTGAAAATGAGCATGCCGGAAAACGAAACTACGGTAAATCTTAAAAGTGCCTCTTTCGTTGTAATTATGCTTTTACACAAAGGTTTCACTCATATGCATTCAAAAAAACAGCCTAGGTTTACATTTTGGCAAGTTTTTGTTGATGAGCAGTCCGTTTCTGCTGCCTCCAAATAGCAATGCACCAGCATTGCCCCTGACCGCACCTCGGATTAAGACCAACACACACACCCAGATAACACTAAATTATTAAATCGTTGTGGATTGACTATGAACAGTCGCTAGCTAAGGTCTCACTAGCAAGGTTGTGGGGAAACATTGCTCCTTGTTGCTGATAGATGTGGTTAAACAGGTTAGCATAATATAGTGTCTATACAAAGCAATTATATTTTCTCTGAAAAACTCATAAAGTATGGGTGCAAAGAAAGGTATATTGCATGTTCACATTAATATTACTGAAAACACATGAATCTGACACATGACTGGCTTTCCTACAGAAAACACAAGAGACGGGAGTTTGATTTAAAATCATATCCAATGAACATTACCTAACCCTCATGGTCCTGTATATCATCAACTTCTCATTTGGTTTTACAGCAGCTGTGCACTGATATCACTCAGGTGCTATTTTTTATCCATCCAGTTTAATTTGTTATTGAAAGCTCCCTGGTGAGACAGTTCATCCTCGCCCTCCTCTGCTATTGTCACAGCTCGGATTAGGCATCTAAATAACTCGACACCTTCGCAGCCTGTCAGTCATATCAGCCGGTGATTGTCCCTCTTAAAACTGCCAGTATTAGTGGCTCCACGGGAGTCCGTGTCGCCGGGCCTCATGTGAATTCTCGACACTATTGCGGAAGTGTCAAGTCCACGTAGGATACATCAGACCTATAACTGTGAATTATCTGGCTCACAGGAATCGGCCGCCATACTTCATGCACAGGAATTCAGCAATGACAGCCCTCTCCCCATGGAGGAATAAACATGGAGTCCTCACTCACCACGTCTCTCTCCGCTCACACTTCTTCACCCTCAGCTCTGACACATCTGCTCTCCTCAACATACAGATATCAGCGCTGTTTGAGGTGTGTGCTGACAGGGCGAGGTGAGTTTAGGGTAAATACAGTGCAGGAAGCGAAACTGGCAAACTTTGGGGTCAAACTGTGTCCGTAATTTCGCTGGATGTTTTGATATAGTTGGCTTCTCACAGATCCTTATTTTCCTTTTGGAGCTGGGAAAGTTTTTAGATCCCCATAAATCGATCTTCAAAAACAAATGAATGAAAATCCCTGCACGGACCCAAATCACTTCTGTTGTCTCATGTCAGCTGTTTAATATGTTTTCAAGACACATGCATATGACAGTATTGATTCATCACAACATAGGCAAGGAACACCTGCAGGGGCGATTATGAGTCGGCCTAATTTGTATGCACTTTTTTTGTATACTGTCTGTTGTAGGTGCTGTGAAAAAGAATTTCCCCTTGGGATGGTAAAGTCTAAGTCTAAAAAATAAAAACCTGCTTTACCCTTGAAAAGAAGCCTCACAACATTACTTTGCACTGCTCTTGCTTTACTACATATGTAGGTGTAATACTATTGTTTTTACTGTAGATGGTTAAGCTAAGCTTAAGCCAGCTCATTACACACAGTTTCCCAGCAATCTCAGCGTGTACCAGTGTCATTGTAGGACCCTGCTGCTACTGCAAGAGAGTCCAAAACTGTACTAGCTTGGTAAATGGACGTGCATTTATACCTTTCTGGTCTACCGGTCTTGTTACATTCACCCATTCATTCACACATTTGTACACTGATGTCCGAGGCTAAGTAAGTATCTGGCCGAAGGATACTTTGAAGTGCAGCCAGGGGATCCGGGCATCGAACCACCAACCTTTCAATGCGTGGACATCCCACTCTCTCACCTCAGCTACCGCTAACCTATAGGATCGCTGTTCCGCCTTTGCACATGGTGTTTCATTAACCAAACATAACTCATATTTCTCAAAACTTAACTGTCATCAAAGAATGAGGAGGGCAAGCCTCAAGTTTTTGTGCAGGGAAGTTACTCATGATGCAGCATTTGTACACAGCCTGAGAAGTTTACTCCACAACTAAGGACAAAAATAACCTAAAGTGTCGGGTGGTTTGTTGCACAGAACCATCTGGTAAGATGTCCTTGGAAACTGGAACCATCCATCACCATTTTTCGCAGGATAACTTCAACCAATTGGATCAATTGTGGGAGGGCTTTGCCACAGGAGTCAAGAGAAGAGCAAAAACATCTTTTCCATCTTCCATTCCATTCCATTTTACCCTGATTGGTCTAAAGGTCGCGTAACGCTTGGCCAGAGAGATTTGTGAGATGAGCTGCCTCACAAGGTAAGGGCAAAAAGGTCAACTGGGCTATGCAGAATGACCTCTGACTCATGATGGGGGTCTTCTATGTGACCCTGAATAACTGGAGTCATAGAATACAAGGCAATGTGTTTTCTTTTCTAAAAACATGACGAAGGTTTCTAAATTGGTTGCAGCTCTTTTCATCATGATCCATGTGATAGATCTGTAGAAGTTTAGTTTATTACAAGTTAACCATAGTTTTTGTTCAGTTAACACTGTTAGATGAAACAAAAATATAATACTATTAGGGACGCAAGGGCCTGTAGCCAATAACAACTGACATTGGGTGAGTGATGGGGTACACCCTGGACAAGTCATCAGTTCATCACAAGTCTGACTATGTTAATGTGAACACATTGTACACCTTGTACCACAGATTGCTTAACTAGTATAACCTACTTTACAACATCTAAACAACCAACTCTCCTCTTAAGAGAGGACACAGTCTGGTCAGCCAACAAGAACTCAGAGACTCATGTGCCTCCTCACTGCCAGGATCTGTGTACTCACATATTGTTTTCCTGATGGCAACTGGAAGGAGACGAGAGTGTGCGGGAGTTTTTTGCTCCTTTGTGTCATCGTGTAAATTCGCCAGACCTCTGTGCGGCCATGCTCGGTTGATAGATCTGTCAGACAACTATTATTCTGTATTCCCTGTTGGTAAGAAATGAACATGTGAAAGATCCAGAGGCTTTCCTGACATCCACTGACGTTCCAAACCCAAACCGACACATGCCACCCATGAACTTGTTGTTGTTTTTGTTACGTATCAGACTGACGAGTAAGCACTTAAAGTAATCCTGGAATTTGACAGCATCTGCATCCTATAAACAATCCTACAAAAATGTTGTTGTGGCAAGATCCATGAGGCAGTAGTACTGCTGCAGTAAGACAGGACAGTGCATTTAATAATGATCTTGGCTAAGTATTGATTCATAATGTCCCAGACTTATTGTGTCTGGTTCAAAATCCAAATGAGGTTAAAACATGTTTTGGATTAGTTGGGCAGACTCACAGTTAAGCTGTGTACACAGACATCTGGGATTGACTGCACTGATCTTGCTCTCCACATTGCAACATTATAGTTTTATTGGGGCTGTTAGCCTTCATCCTGAACTACTCTTACTGCTAATGTGTCAAGAATGTACTGATCTGTCAGAACTCAAAATTCACAGCATACTGTACAAGATAAACAGGGCATGCCTCGGTCATACACAGATCATTTGTTGAAGCCATAATGTAGCTCAGCAGTGAGTTTAATCTTGTTCAAGCAGTATTTGTGAGGGATGAGCAGCTAATTGCTCTGCAGCTCATTTATTTTTGCTGAGTGAAACGTCGTGGAACATTTACTCAGTTGTTAAGGAATGATGGAGACCTTTCACACACACACACACACACTTGCACGCACGCACACACACACACTAACACATGTAATGCCTACACTGGAAAACACCAGTGGGTAACATTTCAGACGCTCTTTGTTTGGTGTACGATCAGGGTTGGGGTCATTCAATGTTGAAATGTTTCCTGGGGTCTTTTTTAATGATGAAAATAATGAAAACCTCTTTCAGATCTGAAACACATGATCCCAGATGTAAGCTTTTAACAGAACCGTAAATCTCTCTCCAGTTTGGAAGGTCACGTTCACGGAGTCCACAGTCTAAATGAGACACTTGATGACTTGGCATGTTGGCAGACAGTGAGACCAACAGACAGCTTGGCTCAATCAGGGAAATGTGGCTTTAATACATGTATATATTCTGTATTTTCTTCTCTGCATTGCTTTTTATATATTACCACTACAGTGTGTGTGTGTGTGTGTGTGTGTGTGTGTGTGTGTGTGTGTGTGTGTGTGTGTGTGCGTGCGTGCATGCGTGTGTGTGTGTGAAATAGTTATTCATCCATCCATTCATTGTCTTCCAATTATCTGGCTTAGCAGGGTATTCCTGAAGTCTCCCTTCCCAGCAACACTTCCCAGCTCCTCCTAGGGCCAGATGAGATACATAATCCCTCTAGCAGCAGCTCTACTCCGAGATCCCTGTGGATGTCTGAGCTCCTCCAACCATCTCTGACGGCAAATCTATCAGGGCATCACCAAAGTCATTAGGATACATCACATGAATCTTCATGAAAATCCATCCAATGGATGTTGAAATAATTAACAAGATAAGTGAAAGCGTTTACCTGCTGCTGGCACTGCAGGAAGACAAATGTCACCAAAGCCCCTGGTGTTAATCCTCTGCAAAGTTTCATGTGTATTCCTCTTTTGCTTTGACGGTGGCGTGCACTCCACTTGGCATGGGTTCCATGGGTCTGTGCAGAACTTGGTCATTCACATTATATGGCGTTATTTGGCATTTGTTCTGTGAAGTTCCTTGAGGTGTCACGGGGGGCTTGGACTGTCGTTGATATATTGAAGTGTGGACCAACTGACCAAAAGACACGCAAACCGTTCATAGAGCTAGCATGGCGAACAAATAAAAGACAATACTGCTGCTTAACATTTGTAGGCCAGGGAGCCCATTTGGAAACAAACATAGAAAAAAACAAATGAACACAGAGAATCAGAATCAGTTGTATGAGCCAAGTATGTGCACACAAACACAGCATTTGACTCCAGTTTTTTCATTGCTCTCAGTGCAGTTACACAGAAATAGACATAGAGTAGTAGGGTCGTCGATCTTTAACTTGAGCTGCAGGAGTGCATGTACTGCTGATATGATGTATGAGGCTCCCCCTGTTTACCCATGCCAGCTCTATAGGAGGCAGTTTCATCTCTCTCTGCAGGGAAGTCCAGATTTATGGAGCTGAAACTGTACGCCTGTATATATGCTTTTCCAGCTCGGACCAATTTGCCCCCAGTGAGGAAGGTTAGTAATGAAAAATCAGTGAGAGCTCAAGAAACATGGAGAAGAAAAATATGCTTAGTGTAACACAAACATGACAGAACACAGTAGAAAAACAGGTAACAATACTTTTCTCTCTCTCATCCTTCCTCTTCTTCTTCTTATAAGAATCAGACCTTAATGTGTAAACTGCCTAACAAATGCCTGGAAGAGCCAGTGACTGAAATGCAGGTCAAAATTGTAAAAATTAATAAAGCTGACAAAATTAGTTTGGGGTTTTCTTACACATCCCCACATGTTCTCATACGTACACACACTATCTCACACATGCACACACCCCTCTGTTTATGGACAGCAGGTCTTCCTCCTCCTGTTTCCTCCGTCTTCCAGCCCGACGGCCTCCTGCTGCTTGGTCGTAAACTCACGTAATATGTTTAGCATGCTCTGCGATCATCTCACTACCGCTGCTCAAGGCCTCTCACTGCTATCATATGAACACAGCAAGGTCATCTCTGGATACATAACACTAATATAAAGTATCAGTACTGAAATGTCATGAAAGCCAGGTGGTTTCTGATTTCATTACTGGCTTTTATTATACTGTAGCATTTTATTTTATGTCATATGTTGTTTATTCTCTCTTAAATGTCCTTGTATGTCTCCTGTACATTAATTTATGGTACATACATATGTTGGACAGATATAATTATATTGGTTAACTTAAACACTAAGAATGATGCATGTTGATGCATATACATGTTCAGACTATATGCCTGCAATTTAAATACATTTCACAATCACGCTTACAGACCTTCAAGAATAAAATTAAAGTGTATTGTACTGTAGAAATTAGAATACGAATAAATTGAATAGTAAGGAAATTAGTCATCTTGCCCTCCAGCAACTCCAAGGCTGCCACATCCTGACTTATACAAAAATATCAAATAATAATAATAATGATAATGATAATGATAATAAAATTATCTATTTATTATTTAGGTAGCACTCTATAGCACACATTACAACTTGCTTTACAAAGACATAAAACAAGAGGATTTACACATATAAATACATTTTTACAATTCAAACAATGATTAAACAAGCATGGTAAGAATTACTAAAGCCCATTAAAATGAAGAAAAATGGAAGAATGACCAACTCAGGAGAAAGTAATACTGTGTTTTCTGAGAATTATCCAAAAGACTAAACATATTTGAAAGAAGAAACAGTGTTTGCCGGCATGATCGCCTCCAGCCCTGACTCCAAAGGCTCTGCCTCCTCTGTTTTTGGTGAGGACCAGTTTTATCAGTGAAAATTAATGTTGTACCTGTAAAAGATTTGACCTTGATGTAACATATGAATGGATAAAAATATAGGGCCAAGAACTGAGCCTTGAGGTACTCCATAGGAGTTGAACTGGAGGATGTAATTCCTATGAGAGATAGAAATAGACCATATAAAACTGTACCTGGTATGCTAACCCAAAAGACAATCTATTATAAAAAATTGAATGTGGAAATAGAAAACAAAATACTGGTCGCACGTTTGAACTGTATTCACTGACCAGCTAGTCTAGTGACCACAACAGCACCCTGGATGGCCAGTCATCACACACACTAGTTTGGGATGAATCAAACCTCAGCCTGGGTTAAGAGCTAACATATCCTGCACTAGTCTGTCCATAAATGGCTTTGTCCTCCAGTCCTTGCAAGCCAGAAAAAATGGCCAAATGCATCCCTTGTCACACCCCCCTGGGTGCCCTGGTAGTCATGCTGGTCAACCAGAGGCAGGGAGGGATTGCCACTGGCTGCAGATTGCTACATTTAGGGATTCTGGGTCTTGAATAATAAAACAGGCTAAATAGCTAATGGTGGGGTGGGTGATTCTGGAGAGAAATGGTTATTACGTAATTGATCTCAATCCCACGTCACATACCTTAGCTCCATTAATCAAGAGAAGCCAGACATCTTTCTTTCAATATCTCCAAAACTCAGCAACTCGCACCAAAACTATCTAGATCAATAAATAGCAATAAAGATGAGAGAAAAAAGTTGGTTTTGTGTGATCTTGGGGTGGACTGTTCCTTTAAGGCTAAATTTGGCAGAGAGGCTCTGGTTCTTCGAGGTTTAACTCGGCCACTGAGATTTTCAGCCTCCAGAGTGGCTCTGCCTGCAAGACTGGGCTTAAGTTCCAATCTCTGTATAAATGAAATTCAATCTGCTGCATACATACATGCATACATACACATGCCAGCTGGAGTCAGGGACAGTCAGGCAGACAAATAGACTTCCCAGTAAACTAACCCCCCCCCCGAAAAAGCATCAGAGAATAAATCTCATAGAATATGTAATGCTTATACACAGGAGAGCAATCAAAAAATGGGCCTCCTTCCTACTGCCTCTCACTCCATCGCTCTCTTTCTTCCTCTTGCTCTCCTCTTCAGCTTTTATAATTTCCTCGCCAAACCTCGCTGGATGCTAAACTGCCATAGATCAAATCCTGCATGACTCTGGGAAACGGTTCAGCTCCAGATTCACTCTTCTCTGCAGCAAATAATGATCTGATCGGGTTTTGAGTGTAGTATGAAACCCATGCATAACTTGCTCCATGTGGTGAGTGTGCAAGTCACCCATATGTGTGGGCAGGCTTACAGTAAGAGCCGTTCAACAGTGTAAAATGTTTCTTCGAAAACATTCCCATCTCACTTTATGCTGTGCTGTATGTATTTTCCTGTAGGCATGTAGGCTACGGTAGTGACTGGACTCTCATTTACAGCTCTTTAAAAGTTTTAAACAGAGGATGACCGAATATCTACAGACCTAGGTTATAGTATATTATATCCTTGGAGTATGTTATAACCTGCCTGTAGAACAAGATGAATGAGAGTAGGAACACTAAAAAGCTCTGTGAGTATCAAAACGATCAATAATTTATTTGTCATTTATTTATGATTTAGCCTATTAACTGGATATTTCATTATTTATACTTTACTCCACAATGTTTTCCAAAGCCTATCATACATTTTTAGATTAGTTTCTCCCTCACATCCTGCGACCTCTAATGGCCATAGTTATTATAACCAAAGCAATAGAGGTGGTCAGGTGAAGTAGTATAACAGCGGTAAACTCCTTAGGTAAAAAGCCAGGTTAGACACTGGACTTTCACCCTGGACATCACTGTTCATGTCCCTTGTGGAACAAAAAGCGAACAGTGTTATTTTAACTTGCTAATGTAGGTAACATCACATACACTGAATAAAGTAACCAAAGTTAAGTATGTAGCATACATAGGTAGGTATGTATGTAAGTTAAGTTGCTTAAGAAACATACTTATTCTAACCCAAAACATCTTAACCTAACCTAGTAGTTTTAGTGCCTAAACCTAACCTGCCTAATCATGTTGTTTTGGGAGTCAGTGTCTACCTATTTCATTGCTTAGGTATGAGGATGTTTTGGCAAG
>OMLP01027216.1:4525-14921 GCA_900302685.1 Spondyliosoma cantharus | reverse complement strand
TATTATATTTTAAAAATGTCATTCATTCTCTATGAGGTCACTGTTTGTCAAATGTATTTTTACTGTGTTTTCTGCTTTATTCCTTCAGTTTGATAAATGTTGAGTTTTGCCCTCCATAATTGCTGTACCTGAGGGCTATTATTTTAAAATAGTCCCTGTTTGTAATCATATAATGAAATTTGGATGAAAGACTGAAGCTCCACAGCAATTTATCACTGCAAGTAGGCATATAGACATGTTACTCCAACGTTTGTTATGTGTTATTGTTCGTTATCACGTTAAATGATTTGACATCAGTTTTTACTCTTTTCTGAGAACCTGAAGCAGGAAGCTACCTGTCTATGAAACAAGCACAAAGACGAACATTTTCAGGGCAAATAACCCTCATGAGGGGCTCAGCATCTTCCTTCCATTCATCAACCTTCACCTTTGGGGCACTTCACAGAGAGACCAGGCAGTTGTGGCCCAGTGGGGTCAGAGATATACTGCCCTGTGTATCCAGATAGGCAGGCAGCTTCCTCCTCTGACATATACACTGGCCTTACGGGGCCTGAGGCCCGCTGGGAAAACTGGAACTATCATACAGGAGGATGAGGGGGTAATACTGTCTGGCATTTGACGTATCAGGAGAAGCTTTAATGCTGTCACATATAAACGCGTGCATGCTACTTAAGAGGGGTTTTATGAATATATAAATAAATGGATAGATAGTTAAATGTCTCTGTGTCTGTGTGAGTTTCCTCCATGTGCTGTCCACTGTTCAGTAATATCTATTTTACTTAGGTGAATTAGTGAATTAGGTAGGTAGGTAGGTAGGTAGGTAGGTATTCAACCTGTTTGAATTAGGTAACATTTATACATTCACTTTTTAAACTTTTTTTACTGCCACAAAATGGCATTCCATACTGTGACACCTCATTCGGACAATTACATGCATGTAGTACATTAATGAAAAACACAGACTCTTAAATTTGATCCATTTATTTTTATTTGTACTAGTTTATCTCATACATTAGTAGATGAATGCAGAACAATTATGACAAATCAGCAATGGTTAACACACAAGGAAAATATTTTGTTCTATAGTCAATTTCTTGAAATGGCACTTGATGAGACAACGCACTGTTCTGACACTTTAGTATTTTATTTGTGCATAAATGGCTTGAGTGTAGGACATGAACACAAGAGTGGTGGGGCCGAAGGTGCTTTGTGGACTTGATAATTGAAAAAGTTTATTGGCTGAGGTTATCTGAAGTAGATCAGTGAAAAAGAAAAATGGATTCTGGATTCAGGTAATGTCTCATTTTCAGACAACTTTATTTACTCAATAGCAATGAGAGGAATTCAATAAATTAGACATAATACTTTGAAAGGTACTTTAACTTCACTTTCAAAACACCCCACACACCTCACATTTCACATAAAGACTGGGACTTGTGTTATGTTCTTTTGTTATTTTTTCCTCCAGTTACCATTTTTCTCCTCTATGTTTTTTTTTTTTTTTTTTTTTTTTTTT
Organism: Spondyliosoma cantharus; assembly: GCA_900302685.1. Classification (NCBI taxonomy): domain Eukaryota; kingdom Metazoa; phylum Chordata; class Actinopteri; order Spariformes; family Sparidae; genus Spondyliosoma; species Spondyliosoma cantharus. The sequence goes on along the minus strand of OMLP01027216.1, from coordinate 13,405 downwards.
CAAAGCTTATAAAGTGCAGGCATGCATTAACACTTAAAGCTTGTCTTTGCACATTTGGGAAATGAGTAACTTGCAACACTAACAAAATCTACTGAATCCTCTAAAGATCTTCCATTCTCCCAACTATCTTTCCAGGACTGATACACAGTTAGATCTACAGTTACAGACATACAAAGATCTCCCAATAAATGCAGTGGTGAGATGAGTCCTCCACCAGAAAAGTACATCTAAAAAGTGTTTGGCCCATAGGCCTTAGGCCAGTATTCTGCATTTCTGCGCATGGATGCCTCCTTAGTTCCTGAGCTTTTTGTAAAACAATGCTGCAACACAAAGAGCAATAACACAAACAAAGGCAAGGACCCCAACAGCTGCACCGAGTCCCACAGATGACTCATCTTTTTCTTCTGCCACAAGAGGCTTCTCTTTGGACTCGTTGCTCTCGGTTTTGGTGATGATCTCCGGAGAAGAGATGGTGTAGGTCTGGTCTGTGCTCAGTGAAGAGGTATCCAGGGTGCTCCTCTTCCTTCTCTTGTTGCACTGCTTGAAGGTGCTGCAGGTGCTCGTTTCACACAGCCGGGTAATACAGTGCAGGTAGTAGGTAGACACAGTCTCGTTCTGCTGCTCGATGAAGCGAAAGGCTGGGAAGCGGAAGCGGGCAGTCTGGCTGTCTCCGTTCTCGATCATGGTGGTGAACTGATCTCTTGAACATGGGACAAACAGGTTGAAGAAGCTAGAGTTAGAAGGCAGCCGGGAGATAGAGGCATAGCATCGGTCGAGCAGGACGTGGTACTGCCCCGTCAAGTTGGTGGCCTTGACCTCAACAAACACATCGGTCCTCAGTTCGATCCCAAGCGATGGCATGACCAGCTGTTGCGTGTAGTTGACATCACTGTACAGCTCCATGCTCAAGGTGCTGATGAAACTCCCGTTGTTGTCCTTAATTGCAATGGAGGAGGCAGACACATCGATCTGGGTGTTGTTGATCAGATATTCTAAGGGATAAGCGCAGGAGTAGTAGTACTTCAGCTCAGCATTGTAAGTGATGGTTCCTGTTGTGGGATCAATGGACCGAACAACACCGCTGATGTTGACCGTCTGGATGTTGGAGAAGTCTGAGAATATACCTGTTCCAGCAGCACTGGTGGTCCTGAACGTGCTTCCACAAGAATTGGTCGAGTTGAGTGGGAAGTTAAAGCGAGCCACAGGTGGATTCACAGATTCATCGATGGTTGCTCTACAGGCTGGGTCCATAATATGGTTCAGGATGAGCAGAGTCTCATTGTAGCCGGTGTAGACAACAGGGCAGATTTGAATTGCCAGACCAATGGATGAAGTACCACACTCCACAGAGATGTCAGTGACCTGTGGCCGCCTTAACTCATTTTCACAATCACTCAGCGATAGCTGACTACTTCTGACTGTTATGGAGAGTAAAAGTAAAAAAGTCTTCATTTTTAGTCTTCAGCTCTGCCTCGAATTTGTCAATCTCTCAGTTAAAATGTTGACTCTGCTGATAAATGCTGGTAGATGGTCTCTGTTTGTTTGGAGTCTTCAGATTGTATTCAGGGGTCTTTATAGGTAAGTGTCCTCTAGGATTGGTCGAAAATAAGGTCAAGCACCTTGCTATTTGTGAACAACAGTATTGTATTGTAAGTGGGAGAGCTCCAGCTTGGACTATATCCTCAGGGCAGCAAGTGAAACTTGAAGCAACATGCTGTCTTTACCCTTTGTTGTATGTGCTTCAAAATATAGATTTCCATGGCCCCCCATAACTAAGCCCTGATGAAGAAAGTGAACATAACACTGCATGAGATGAATTTCTGTGTAACACATACAATGGTGCAAAGGTTTTTCTATCCGGTTTGAGCCCCGGCAGCTTCAGTAATGACCTAGTTTGAATCCAGTGAAGCACTCGGTGGCCCACTTGATGATTCAGCCATTGTGCTCATTTACCTGGTAGTTGATTGATAGTAGTAGTCATGATAACAAATAAATTAAGATTAAGGTTAAGATGTTCTTCTGATCCCTCTTGTGAGAAATTTGCAGGTAACACAGCAGTACAGAGGGAAATAAGTAGCAGCACAAGAGTAAGTCTCCAAAAATACAGACAATAATAGAGATATATTGGAAAGAATAAAATAACAATTTGAATAAAATATATAATAAAAAACTATTAGAATAAAGATAAACATACTGTATACAGTAACTGTCCTTGTATGTACATGACGTGTGCAATATAAATTACACGTGACTGTGCAAGTGCAATGTGAAGGGTTCCTGAGATAATAAATAACAAGAATAAAAAACAATCAGTCTTTGTGACAGTGAAGTGAATGGTCCTTAGTCAACTAGCTGTGACCCAGGGGTCTTGTTATCGGAGGGCCGTTGATTCGATTCCCCTGGTCTACATGTCGAAATGTCCTTGGGAAAGATACTGAATCCCAAACTGCTCCTGATGTGCTGGTTGGCGCCTTACATGGTAGTCACCTTCATCAGTGTATGAATGTCCGTAGGAATTACTGTAAGTCGCTTTGGACAAAAGCATCTGCTAAATTGCCATAAAATGTAAACGTAAATCAGTGGAGAAAGGAGCTGTTTGGAGCTGTAGTGGTGGTGTTGTGTAGTCTGATAGCTGATAGTATGAAAGAGCCCCCCAATTGGAAGGGGAAAGTTTAATTTGTAGTTAAAACAAACGTTCTCTAATTGCAATCAAATAATACTTGTGTTGGTTATTGTAGTGGTTATTAAATGATTATTAAAACACAAAACTACGTTAATTCCTTCAATTATTGAGTATTTGTAAGATAGAAACCAAAAACGTATTCATTTATCCTATACTCTAGAAATCATATCCACTGTGTGATGAAGGTGAAATAGGCTTAGTTTATAGTTTAGTTTAGTTTAGTTTAGTTAGAATAGTTTGGCTTGATATTGGTGTCACATATGGGAAGCGCATCAGCCTATTATGTTATATATATTCGTCTCCTATTGCTGCTAGCATACATTCAGAGGTGAGGGATGAAAGGACAAGCTAATCCTGCAGTGTATTGTAAAGGTAACTGAATCTAAGCAGTGTCAGTAGAGACAAAGGTAACAATTCCTACTGAATCATGACAGAGACCAAGTAGGGCTTCAATATCTATAACAGGCACATAAACTTACATAAACTAACCAGACCAGATCAAAATACTGTAAACACAAAGAGAAGTAAGAGATCTCACTCATATCAAATGGTATGTTTTCATTTTTGTTCATTCAACCTTTCATTAAATCTGTAAGGTCACACAACACTGATTGATCTTATGGCCCACTGATGAAAGCCCTTGTATTTGCTGTAATGCCAAACATGTACACTGGGTGTTGGTGGCTACGTTCCCGGAAAATATCACAAGCGGCGCACAGTTCGTGATGTGTTCACCCAGCAGTGGTTGGTCAGCCAGAGAGAGATGTTAGTTTGCATCATAATGACCTGAATGAGTAAGTCTAATATTAGACAATGAATAAGTATATACTAGGGTTTGGCCAATGAACACATTTTTCCAAATTTGGAACAGATCAAATAATGACTAGAGGACTTACAATGGTGTACTGAGTTCTCTCCCCAGACAACTTAAAAACCATTCACACCAAAACCACATGAAGGCCGGTTGGACCAACGACCCACAAGTGGCCCTAACAACTCTGAAACTCAGAGCTCACACGTGTCCTGAACGACTGAGCGGTGAACGACGATACAGCAGCTATATTTACCATGACCTGGATGACTGAGAACCTTCATCAACAAGACTTTAGGACTAGTTTAAAAAGGGAAGTGACGCATGAGGGCATAATGAATATAAACCAATCCCTGTCATCAATTCATCATCAACACTCAAGGACTCAGTGGTCTCAGACCTTGTTTTTTTTCAAACCCTTGTGATGTAAAATTATAACAAATGTACCTTGTACCTTGTTCCTGTCATATCCTACTGTTAGTGGTGTCTCTTGAAAAAACAAATTTGCCAAAACATCCGTAAGGGAATTGTCATTTTGATATTTCACGTTGATAAAATTTTCGTTGTGCTGACAAATGTAAAAATTACTGTTGTATAACTTGTATCTCTTATATAAAGCTTTTCTGTTGAGCTGTTGAACATAAAGTCGGTAGAAAAACAGCAACACATTCAAGGTTTCCCACCTGACCGACCAAGTTAGCAATACATGCAAAACAACAATACATGATACTTGGCTCTGAAACTGCAGACTGTACCAATTTTATTATTCTGGTCCACAGAAACACTTCATAATAAGCATCATTAATGACTGGTACATTTATAGTTAATTAAACTTTAATAATGCTTTATAAAACATTTATGTAGCAATTTTAAAGGTTATTGAAAATCAGTTTTGACTATCCAATAATGTTTGACGAAACCGTACTATGAACATCAGTTTTAACTTCACAATAAACAAAATGATATTGTTGTTTATATGTTTATTATTTACTAAATGGTTCATAAAGCATCTCATTGTTTCTTGACAGTGAAATGATTAATACCTAAAGTTGAATTGATATAAATAAACCATTTATTAATGATGGTTATTACGAAGTCTTACACTATCCACATATTCCCAATTGTTTTATTCCCATTGTAGCCTCTTCCGCAAAAATCACATGATCTGCACCAATACACGTAACATTATCATCCCAAAGTTGTCAGGGATATACAGATTACGCAAGTCTGAGATTTTGGTCAGAATTAATTGATATTTGGGGAAAATGTGAGAAAATCTAATTGACATTGAAGTAGATGAACTAAACATGGGTTGATAATGCATAACCCTAAGATCACTGAGCATGTTTCTCGTGACTTCCTGCATTGTGCCACGAGGACAATCTGTAATGTGACCTAGTTTTTAATGTCTTCACTGTATAATAGGGCACCTCCTGCCTTTATGTAAGTACAGAAGAGGGCACTGACAGGATGTAATGCCACTGAATCTTATAAACCTACTTTAGCAGCACAGATACTGAATGTGTGTGAAGTTTGATATCTCTTCACATACATACAGTATCTTTCACACTGTTCATACCAGATTACCATTTGTGGTTCCTGACATTTAAAAGAAAAAAAGTTTATTCTCTTGGCTGGATCTGTTTCAGGCTCTTTGTTTCTTTAACACAGACACAATTCCACAGTGTATAAATACTCTGTAAAAAGTACAACTTAAAAAAGTAAAATAATAAAGTAATTATTATATATATTCCAGAATAGTGTTTTTTACATTATTGTATCATGGTTATTTATGTATACATCATTCTAGTGTTGAAGTTGATTTAACTGTAATATAAAATAACTGCTGATCAACTTGTAAAGTTACCCTCAGGGATCAATAAAGTTACATCTTAATCAAAATTATTACATCCTAATCTGGTTGTTGAGTATATCTTGTATTATAGAAGCAAGTCTGCAGAATAACGTTTTCAAATAAATGTAGTGGAGTATAAAGTACAACATTTGCCTCTGAATTGTGGTGGAGTTGAGGTATAAAACAACCAAAAAAAAAAAAAATACTAGTACTACTAAAGTAGAAGTACCTCACAATTTTACTTAACCACAGTACTTGAGTGAATGTATTAAGTTACTTTCCACAACTGCTCATATGTCATGTCAGATCCCCTTGTTGTCCTTTATTAATGACACCTCTCATCCCCAGTGATGACATCAGACAGGAAGTGAGAGGAAGGACGACAAACAGACTCTGTCAGAGTCCTGCTGTGAATTTATTGGGGTGGGGGATGATGGGGTCAGGAGGGTGGTGAGGGAGGGTCGCCTGCTCTCCTGCTTGTTCACCTCCGCTCCGGCTGTGTGATTAATGGTCAGAGCTACCAGATCAGCCGAGGGTCTGCGGTGTTGAGGGGTCGCAGGGGCGGAAAGGTGAAAAAAAGGAGAAAAACGAGGTAGGATTTGGGTTTGGAGGAAAAACACGACCGTGTGCCGCTGTTTAACTGCACAGGTCGTGACCAACCGGCTCCCTGTTATGATTGGGCCTTGTGGGTTATTCTGTCTCGCCGCTTACAGCAGCGAGGTGATGATAGCTTTTGAGACAGAGGAAGTGAAGTGATGTGACTGTCAGCAGGACTGTACAGAGAACACCAGCTGAGTGTTAATCTGCTGCTCTGACCAGAGCGTCTCTCGCTTTGCCTAGTAGTCTGAGCTGTTACAGGACACATGTTACAGCTCCCTCATAGGCCTCCCATAGTTCATTTGTCCTCAATTCAGAATCCATACTTGTGATCAGATATTTTTCCCCTGTTGTTCATATTTGTCTAAACACAGTTTCTCAAAACTCTAAACACAAAACAAAAAACAGTTAACCCTTTTGTCAAACCTGATTCTTTCCAAAGAAACAATACACACAGCTATCATATAAACATCTCTTCACAGCACACATTTAAACACTGGTGTGATTTAAAACCATCAAAATACTGTTTATGTATGTCTTGGCTTCATGAAGTCATGTTAAATATTCAAATATATAAAACTGTGCACCAATTTTATGTTATCTGGAATGACACTGCAGTTGAGCTGCTCTGGTCCCTGGATGAGGATATTGTTGAGCGTTTGACTTTGAACAGAGGAACCAAGTGGTGGTGGTAGGGTGGGGCATTTTGAAGGTTTTAAAGGGATAGTTTGGGTTTTTTGAAGTGGGGTCATATAAAGTACATATCTATAGTCGGTCTGTTCTCTACCGTAATTGCCGATCAGCTCAGCCCCAGTTTGGAGAAGCAGAGAGCCTCTCCAGCCCAGACGCTCAGCTTTGTACTGCAGTGAACGGAGTCCAGATGCAAAGCGAATTTTAACAACCTAAAACAAGCCCCAGCTAAAAAATCTATATCAGTTCAAGTGTACCTTGTATAGAGAAAATTCACATTCACAATTATCTCTATACATGTACACTAGTACTTGAACTTAAATCTATCTTTAGTTACAAACAAACTTCAGTTACATGTGACACAACTCAAAGCTGCTATAAGCGTTGTCGTCATTTGAGCTAACTTCACGTAGGGATACGGAGGTTCTACGGTTGAGAAAATGTAGTGCCAAAAGAAAGGGCGGTCTGACGGCGATGTAAAGCGGTGTGATTTCTCTATACAACGTACACTTGAACGGATATAGATTTTTTTAAGTGGGCATTGTTTTCGGTGGTTAAATTTCTCTATTCATCTGGACTCCGTTCACTGCAGTACAAAGCTGAGCGTCTGGGCTTGAGAGGCTCTCTGAGGCTGCGCTGATCGGCAATTACGGTAGGGAACAGACTGACTATAGATATGTACTTTATATGATATATGATGATATATTTAAAAAAAAACAAGCTATCCCTTTAAGTGTTTTCCAGGTGAGTAAGCTGTGTTAAATGATGGGATTTGTGTTTAGTTTTTTTTCGTGTAATTGAGTGAAAACAGTGGAACAGCGTGCTCAGAGTGTGCTCATACACACTCGCCTCTTCTCCCCATGTTTGACCCTATCCTAATTGAAAGTTCGTCTGTTTCATACTTTTCTCGGCGGCTTCCTCCTCTGCCGGCTTGCTGCTGCTTTGCCATTATAGCCTTGACCTGGTTCACACCAGATAATATATCACCCTGTAAAGCTAGCTGCCACAGAAGTCCGCTCAGCACCCAATTGTTATGTTAAGGAAATGAAATGTCACGTGTGAAATGTGTTAATGCTCAGAGGTGCAACATCCTGAATGTTTATTAGCACAACACTCAGTTAAAATACAGTTATTTGGATTAAGAATAAAAAAAGACACGGTGGTCATGTGACATCCTAAATCTGTTGGAGTGCAGAGCCGGTCGATGGGGTCGCCAAGGATTTCCCTGCAGAGACAAAGTTGTCGTTACAATAATGTTGAGATGTAGACTGCAACAGTAATTCACCTGAGAGCCAAACTCAGGGTTTTTTCCATACATGGGTGTGCCAGTGTTAATAAAGTTGTTCTAGAAGGTCAGTAATTGACACCAAAACCGCCTGACACTGAAATGGAGCTTTTATGTTCTATGTATACACCATAAAGTGAACGAGGTCAAGACAGCAGTGACAATGCAGTCAACTTTCCTTGGTGGTAATGTGAGACCTCGCTGACCTCTGTGCTGAAACCAGAACTCCTTTCACTCCAATCAACCAGTATTTTCACAGAGGTGTGAGTGTAACACTACGAAGGAGTATTAGGGCCATACTAAGGGGAAAAAAATAAAATAAATTACAAGAATAAAGTCGTAATATTACAAGAATAAAGTCATAATATTACCAGAAAAAAGTCGCAATAATACGAGAATAATGTAATAATAATACTAGAAAAAAGCTTCGATAGAGTTATCAAGACCAGCTCAACCAAACAGCAGCCTCAGCCTGAGCCCAGCAGCCGCTGTTTGTCTCAGTCATACTGTACAGTCAACAGGTAAGCTAACGTATTGATCATTTCGTCATTAAACATCTTATACATTTTGCTGGCTGAGCCAACAGCAATATCGTAATCTCGTAATATTATGACTTTATTCTCGTAATATTATGACTTTATTCTCGTAAAGTTACGACTTTATTCTCATACACCTGATATTATGACTTTATTCTCGTAATATTATGACTTTATTCTCGTAAAGTTACGACTTTATTCTCATACACCTGATATTATGACTTTATTCTCGTAATATTATGACTTTATTCTCGTAATGTTACAACTTTATTCTCGTAGACCTAATATTATAACTTTATTCTAGTAATTTCCAAAAAAAATAAATAAATAAATAAATCCATGTAGGACAAGCTGATAATTAAGACATCTTTGTGTTTGTTGATATGTGCTGTGTTTCTTTTTGAGGGCCTCTGTATTTGGAAA
>OMLP01027189.1:0-10867 GCA_900302685.1 Spondyliosoma cantharus | reverse complement strand
CCCGGGGGCTGTGCGGTGCGGTGGGCACAGGAAGCCGACCAACCCTCTTCCTCCGCACAGCGCCCGTGAATACAAACGGCTTTTGATTTCCTGGCTTTGAGGTGCAAACTGCTGAGCCGGCCTTGGCAAATGTGTGTGCGTGTATCTGTGTGTCTCTGTGTTAGCGAGCCTGAAGGCAACGGAGACCTTTTTCGAGTAGGTGGCTGTTTTAGGTGTTGTTTCCGTTTGTTGGTTATTGGCTTTTGTTTCATATTCAAAAAGGGAGCCGCTGCGACTGCAGGACCACATCTTTATGCATGTGCATCTGTTTATTTGTGGAATATATACAACTGTCTGTTCTCTGCGCACACGTGATCACATGAAAGGAAGGTTAGATCCAGCCAGCGCCGGATCTCGAGCCAGCGCCAGTGCTTTTGAGCCCGAGTGTCAAATCTTGACTTGCACAAAGTTGGGACGCCTGCCAGTATCTCCTCCCTCCCTCCGCAGCCACCTTTCACCTCTTTTTTCTCTCACATCCTCCTCTCTTTATTCTAGAATTAGAAAAAAAAAGAGGGTTTTTTTTCTTCACTGCATTTCAGAACGCTGTTTGAATAGCAGGGCAGTTTGTTAACGGAGGAGAACAGAGGGAAGAGTAGAGTGTAAAAGAGTAATGGCAGCTGTGGAGGACAAAGTGTGTTTCTTTCTCCTATGGGACACTGTTGGTGGCAGGGGAGGCCCCCGCAGGGTGATCACGGCGAGGACAGCTCGAGTAAGACACCGAGCTTTGTTTGGTGGAGATTTACAGTGGGAGCTAGCAAAACCACATCCATCACGGGGGGGGGCACCGTCTGCCCCGAGCCAAAATCTACCACCAACCACACAAAAAAAACCAAAGGTAATCAAGCTGTCAGTGTGTGGTCCCTGGTGATGTAAACAATCACAGGACAGTGTGATCATTGTGATGTGGTTATGTTGCAGGATTTAACGGATCCATTGAGGGCCCGATCCTCTGATTTTTTACGTGCAACGCTGCACTACTTGTGCAATGCACAGATGCGATACAGCCGCGCATTCTGAGGCACAGTGTTTGTACACAACAGGATGCCGTTTTTCAGAAGAAGTCACACAACCCGTTACGTGCTCTCATCTGTTGCAGTTGGGTAAACAGTGTTGAAAAAATATTTTGCTCGCCGTCTCTTGGCTACAACACCGTGGTACCGACACGCTTTGATACTAACGTGTGTTTACTCGCTCTGATCAGGCATCGACCTACCACCCAACCCGACGGCAGAGCGCTATCCGGGCCCCTCGTTGTACTTATATGGTCATGTCAGACTGCCATGGCATATTTTGGGCTTTATTGTGAACTCGTGAGAGGACTCCAGACCACTCGCCGCCGGTCAGGTGAGGGTGGGCTCACGCTTTCGCTGACAGTCGAGGACTCTGGCTGTCGACGCATGCCCCAAATGCAAACAAGTACGTCCTTGTCGTTCATCACAGATGAAGACGCTGCTCAGCAAAGTTGTCGACACGCCAGCCAGCCAGCCGTCACAGCGGAAATGCAGGTGCAAAGCAGTGAGGGAGTGTATTCAGTCGCAGATGCGCAAACATTTATTTTCAAACGTGGTAATAGCGCAATTTCACAGGTTTGATGAAAAAGGAGCCACCAGAGACTAAACTGTCACAGTATTCCTGCTGAGCTGATCGGCAATGTGTGAAGTGGAGATGACAAATGATGACTGCACGGATGAATATGTGGTCAAGGAATGTGCTTATGCTCAAACATGTCTTTTTAGTGTGTCTTAACTGATAGTAATTTGAAACCAAGCAATCTAAACCAGACTTAACGGGAAGAGTCTGTTTATTTAGGTCAGTTAGACATAAAGAAATCGGTCCATGAAGATCTTTCTCCCCTGATTAAAATTCCTTCCTCAAAACTACACGGTGCACATTTAAGTTTTTTAATCTGAAGCTAATTTATATTTTTTGCTGTATTGCGTTTCTTTTGAAGTTCAAGTTGCTATTTACTTTGCAGAATAAGGCTTTTGAATAAGAAGATCATAGAAGGTGTGACGCATTGTTATAATGTGAATTAAACCATCCGACCGTTTCTATAATTGGGTAAAATTATCTTCTCCGCAGGCGGTGACGGCATGAAAAGGCCTCATACATATTAATGTGTCAATAATAACATTCCCGTATCATCGTATATAATAATGCACCGCTGGAAGAAGTGAATTTTGCCTGCGCAATGAATAATTTCACCTTTAGACTTAAAGTGTATTTTGCTAATAACACTGAAAAGTGAGTGTTTTAATGCATTATTTGCATATTAGTGTCTTTACATTGTGGTATACATTTACCTAAGTAGGAAATCGGATTGCCTTTTTCACCTCATGGCGTAAAACATGCAAGGAAGTATAAGATTTGTTGATGGAGTTCTTTTCAAAACAAAAGTCACAAAGTGCTGCGTAATAAAAGCATTTAGCATGAAAGATTAATCAGGCTGACAGTGTTACAGAAACATTACTTTGGTAAAAGTGAAAGACACCCATATAAATAGTACTTGATTATATTCTTTATGTATCTGATATTAAATGTACTTTAGTATAAAAGGTACAAGTAAGGACATATTTACATGTATGTACACATGGTACACAATGAATCTACAAAGTAATTAATAAAGATATTAAATAAATGACATTGAGTTAAAGAGAAAAGTAGAATATTTGCCTCCAAAATTGGTGGAGTGGAATTATACAGTACAGAAGAAATCAGAAATACTCAGGTACACGTACAAATACCTCAAAGCTGAAAATGTACATTCCATCAACGCAACAAGAGAGCAGGAATATAGAATTTACAAAACAGAAAAAAATGAATTAAAAACAGCAAAACATGTGTTGAGAATTTCCATTTAAATTCAGTTAAGTTGGATATCAGATGGGGCTCCTATATTTTCTTTAATTTTTGGTTTCCTTATGATCTAACTACAGTCTTAGAGTCTCTACATCTCTGGGGAAAAAGGCTTAACATAGTGAGATAGTCCATGCACTTGTGTTTGTATAACTCCATCTGCACACTGACAAAAGAAACACTGCCAAGAGAAAATATATATCTAGCGACGTAGCATGAATGATAGCCTATCAAAACTCGGGATGACCCGAGGTGGGGCTGCATTCGACAGTAAAAGCCGGGTTGAAATGAGAGTGTCTTCGGGGCGATGTGTTTACTGTCGCCTGCGGTGCTGTCGCTACTCTGACTCCACGTTCATCTTGTGTCAGACACATGATACATGTTCAAGTGATGAAGCTAAATATAGGCCCTCATCTAACGCTTGTATGGACAAGTAAAAACAAAAACGACAGACACCCTCTTTACGATGATGAGAGCGTAACAGCCAGCGTGAGATGTAAAGCCGTCGTTATGGCTTGGCCCACTGCCATGAACAATAACATCAGGCCGGTGTTGTATATGCAGAAGAAGTGCAAGGATTAGATGGGACTGGAAGAACGAGTGTGTGAGAGATGGTGTGTGACGGGGAGCAGAGGCTGTCATATTTCAGATGTCAGAAGGTTTGTGATCAATATCTCTGCAGCCACTCCCGTCTGGCTCCTTTTTGATTTTCTGCAGCCTCCTGGCATTAGCATCGATCAACCCGAGTGACTGGCTTGCTCTCTGACATCCACAAGACTACATCTTTGCATCAATGTTGGCCTCAGCGGTCTGATCAGAGAGCTCAACCTGGCATCTGAAAGTCAAATAGTGGTTCGGCTTCGTTGCTGTCGGACCAAAGGATTTACATTATTTAAAAAAAAAAAAATCACCCTGTGGGTTTCAAACAGCGTACATTAAGCAAAAGGGAAGCTGATGCTGTTCCCCTTTTAAAAGATATCACAAGGTGCCGTTTTTGCAAGTAGACGGGCGCAGCTGAGTGACAAGAGGCGTTGTGAGACGGAGCGCAGACGAGCTCACCCCGCGTGATAAGAGTTATGAGATAGGGAGTGCAGCTCTGAAATGAGGTGAGGTTAAATAAAAAGGTAGCCCGCCGCTGGGGAGGGGAGGGAAGAGACATGATAAGGAGAAGGTGTGAACCGCAGCGATACTAAATATGCTGTCGGCATACAAAAAAGTTGCAGCCAAAAAAGAAATCAATGGACTGTGAAAGAAAAGAGTAGAGATAAAAAAATTAAAGGGTACATGAAGGTGCTCGGCCCACTGGTGGCAAATACTCAATATGCGCACAATATACAATACAGAGAATGTTCAGATCCCTTTACTGAAGTAAAAGTACTGATACCACGATCCATGCCAAGTAAAAGTCTAGCATTCAAAACCTTAAATTGACTTTAAGTATCAAAAATAAAAGTAGTCATTGTGCAGTAAAAATGGTGTTTTACTCTGTGCGATGCTTTCATATTACTGCTGTAGATGTCGTGCCAGGTTTGACTATTTGCCGCTGGGTGGTTTAACCTGCAGCAGGGCTTCATATCCTATGAGATCATATCATAGATCAACTTCTCATGGGCTCAAACAGCCCTGTTTTAATCCTTGTCACAAAGTATCTTGCATCCAATCCAAGGTGGCATCTGAGGGGGGCCAGTGTGATATTTGTTTTCAGGTTCACACTTTTTATTCTCGGTGTCTTGTAGAAAATGTCGGCGTGCTTTTAGTGTTAAAAAAACACATTATTTTTCTCATAAAGTCCACCGCTGCAGCACCTCTAATCCCCCGCTGACTGAACGCTCCATTTTTCAGTGCCCGTCTCTTTAAAGGTGCAATTTTTAAAAAAAAAATAAAAAAAGTAACAGAATCTGAAGCGATGAGAGATTTGTTGTCTTGTCAAAGCGATCTTCATGTTGTGTTGAAGTGATATCCAATGAAGCATGCTAACCAGCTAGCCAGTGGGCCTGACAGTGTGTATTTCTCCATTGATTGAGTACTTTGATGCTTTCAAAGTGTTTATGTAACACCAAGACCTGATGTATAATTGAAAAACAGAGGGGAAAATTCCACTTTCTTCAATATGTTACCCAAGTATTTAAGGTGCCATATGTAAGAGTTTTGGTTTAATTTGTTCAAAAATTTGCTAAAATTACCAACAGAACGGGAAGATGAAACTGTTTTGATGTCTTTATATTGTGTCGAAGAGATATCTGTTGAAGTTAGCATGCTAACCAGCTAGCCCCTAGCCAGTTTGTCCATGAAGAGGTAATAGTCCCATAGTGAACAACAACATCCCTCCCCTGGTGCTCTGTGCTGCAAATACTAGCTTACCAGAGAATAGCAGCTAGCGGTTATTCTGGTGATATGCTGCCCCCTATTTGTTAGGAGTATGAATTCGACAGGTGGCCAGTCTTACATATTACACCTTTAAGTAGTTAATTTAGCTTTTCAGTCACAAAACCAATGCCTTGTATAGCATTCAAGTGGTTTTATTTGAAATGAGAGAAGATTTGAGATAGCGAGGATGAGGGTCGTGTTTGAGGGATGATAGTCAAGGTACGTTTTGATGAGCATCTCTCCTGTGGTTCCTATGACGGAGAGGAAGGATTAAGGTGAAAGTATTGAGCCTGACACGTCATTGACGGTGGGGGAGAAACTGGAGCACCACGCGGAAAACCATGCGAGTACTGGAATGTGAACTCTGACCTCCTGTTGTGAGGCAGCGGTGCTGTGGTGTTTGATGGGACCCTGGAGATAAAATTAAAACTGTGTAGGCTTCTGCATGTTCAGCTGCTCCACTTCATATCATCTTTCTATTGTCTCGTGTCCGGGGGTCTTTTCTCCACACCTGAAAGGTAGAATAATATGTTTATATGTCCAGATACGCACAAATCAAAGTGAAACTTAATGAGACTAAAGGTCGTGCACCATTTCTCTACTTTTAATTAATTATGAAGCACCCAAAACTAAGTTAGAATCAAATTAATATCAGCGGCCAAACTGGAGGAGCACGCTGCGAAGGCAAAGTGAAGACGTTTTTCATAAAATAAGTGTGAAGCAATCCCCCCTTAGTGTTGAGCTCCTCTCGGCCTGCAGGCTGTCTGCAAGTTATGAAACTACTGAAAAGGGTGATGAGCTATGCACTCCACTGAGAGTCCAATGCTTTTATTAGCTGGCAACCCGTCAGTCTGCCCGCTGCCCTGCTGCAGGCTGGATGATAAATCTCCTCAGACCAAAGTTTATGCACCGGCAGATTACATCCAACGCTCTTATTCACAGCGCGCGAGTGAGTGTGGGGTTACAGCGAGTGGGAACGAGATCGTGCACAAAAGGAAACAAGACACTTGCGAGGAGCGGTGTGTAGGCATATCTATATATACAGCAGGTGAACAATGGAGATATTTGCACAAACATAACATCTTTCGCCTTCGCAGGTTCACTCCTCCTTCTCAACAGTTTTGGTTTGCTGTCACGCCGGTCAGAAGAAGAAGCCGTGAAATTTCATTTTCGTGTGGAGCCGACACGGTGTTCAGGAAGTCACGTGTTTAGTAATCGATTGCGTGCCATATGATTTGCCACTTCATGACGCGGCGAGGCCCTCGTCAAACTGCGGTGCCTCTCACAAGAAGGCCAGAGGAATGAAGTAGTATAACAGTGTAGGATTCAATCATTCACAGTAAGAAGCTGATTGGAAATTAAAATCAGGGCCCTTAAGTTCAGGGCTCCTATATTTTCTTTCATTTTTGGTTTCCTTATGATCTAACCACGGTCTTAAAGCCTCTACATCTCTTGAGAAAAAGGCTTAAGTTTAATTTGAATTTCTGGATGATATTCTTTGCTACAGTCAAACGTTACCTCCTCCTCAGGTCATTAAACACCTCCGATTTCCAATACACAATACAGTGGATGTGTTCTCAGTGGCAGCAACAGCCCCAGAGGTAAAGATGTGAAACTTGGTTGTAATGTACACAAATGCAGATCCTTACATAAGATACAAGTCTGAGGAATTTCTCTGAACGTAATGTTTTCACTTTTATCTAGATTTCAGCCCTGTTATACCAACAACACTGTGCAAACACCGCTCATGCTCTGCCACTCCAAATGCAAACACTCGAGCCGCTGCTTTTATTTTAATCGACCTGCTCACTGACTGTGCTGTGAAACGGGAGTGAAATAGCAATTCATATCTGCGCATGAACGTGCGATACGCATTGTTTTTGTTTATTGTATCCTAAGAGCGGCCGTAGCTGCCACAAGCCAAGTCCGAACATGCTGAGAATCTCGGAAACTGCTCTCAACACATCGGAGTGTGTGAGACGACTCCAAAGGATCCTCAGTCAGCCTTTCATTTTCCCGCTCGAGTGCCCAGAGGCGAACAAAATTGCATAATGAAAACACTGATGTCATTACAGTCATCACATTGTAATCAACATTACTTCATAATCATACATGAAAGCAAAATAACGTGTTCACTGCCCTGTTAAATTGTGTAATTCACACATATTTCTGTTGTCATGTAATTAAGTTGTTTTTGATCATAATATTTTCTACGAGGAGCAGATCAAAGTGCGTTCGCTTAAAGGTCCCATATTACGAAAAACATCTGGTCTCTACATATATAAACTGATCCTCCCTGAGCCTGCCAACTCCCAGAATGAGGAAAACAAGCGATTCCTGCATGGTCTCTGCAGCCCACCCACTGGTAAAACGGCGCTTCTACAGGCTGTTCAGATTCAGCTCCTGTCGTTACGTAACCAAAGGAGTCATTTTCATAGGCCGACCTCCTCTGCGCGGTGACAGGAGATATCTGAGAGGGGGGCGTTCATCCCTGAGGTGAAGTTTGGTGTGTCCAGCGGTAAGATAGCAGTGTTTCGCAATGTCGTCGCTCAGAGTTAGACACGCAAATTGCTCTGTTGTTGGTTGTAAAAATCAACATCAGTATGTATTCTGTCCCAACGTGCCGGCTACGGTTCGTGTAAGTTTGTGTGTGTGCGATAACCACTTCACATCAGACTGCTTCAGTAACGAGGGTCAGTACAAAGCTGGCTTTGCCTCAACACTGACCCTCGTAAAAGGATCAGTAACAACCATACTGGACCCAGCAACTGCACCCGAGCCACAGGTAATTGTTGCCACGGTTTGATAGTATTTACAGTTGCCTACGAGTATGGTGAAGTCAGCTGGAAATTGGCTAACTAGTTAGCTCCGCTTTGGTCCGTTATGCAATGGCATTTGAAGCGAGTTTAATCTTAATAATATTACGATGGAGCTTGGTTGTCACAGTAAAAAGTCTAGAAACGTGCAGACTGGAGACAGAGACGATGTGATCAATGCCCAAGAGTTTGGAGACTGTGTTGGAGACAAACACAGCTTTCGCTAAATTAGCTGTTAACCATTAGCTACATGGTAGTAACTGTAACAACACATACGAACAAACTAACATTATTCAGACACACTAACCATTCTGAAACGTCCTGCTGCAGCCGCAGAGTCTGTCTTTCTTCAGGAGCCTCTCCTTCTGGGTCAGATTCTGGGTCAAACTTGTATGGTTGAACGAAAGCATCTCCGCGAGCCACAGGGATACATCCACCGTAAACATTAGCGCATGCTACCGTTAGCATAAGAAGCATCGTCTTCCTGCCTAGCAGGCAAGGCTCTTCAAGTAGGCGTTGACAGACGGAGCTCATTACCATTTAAAGGTGCAGGCACAGAAACAGCTGCTCTCAGGAGACCTCAGCAGAGCTCACTTTAGCGACTTTTAAACAGCTGAAATTCAGGACCATGGATGAGTTTGGGGCAATACATATCGAATACAGTGTTGTTGGACCTCTGACAGCTGTTTGAAATTGATGAAAAACAGTATAATATGGGACCTTTAAATAGA
Source organism: Spondyliosoma cantharus (assembly GCA_900302685.1). NCBI lineage: Eukaryota > Metazoa > Chordata > Actinopteri > Spariformes > Sparidae > Spondyliosoma > Spondyliosoma cantharus. Next base: position 2,058 of record OMLP01027189.1, on the reverse strand, counting down.
TACTTTCTTTTGCTTCACTTCAGTTCTTTATTGCGCTTCTTTATACTTCCACTCCACTATTTAGGAAGCCTATATTGTACTTTTTAATCCACTGCTTTGGTTTGATTACTTTAGTTACCAGTTACTTTGTAGATTGAGATTGATAATACAATCAGTGAGTGGCTCATGCAGATGCAGCAGCCAGTAAATCCTTCAATTTTAGCTACATTTATGTTTGTTAGTTTGTTTTTTAACTGTTTATAATTATTATCATTACTATTATTGTTGTTGTTGTTGTTGTTGTTGTTGGTGGTGGTGGTGTTTATTAAATGTTTTGCTCTTGCTTTATTGCTGAAACAAGTATTGTATATGACAGACACAGAGAAGAAGGAACCTGGCCAGCTGGACCAGCCCGGGGAGGAGAGAGGAGAGATCCAGGATGAGAGCCATGTTAATCCAGCTTTGGACAGAAGGCTGCTCCTGGCTGATGTCTAGTCGCAGGAAAATCAAATGGACAAAAGGGACTCGGGCTGGCCAAGGAGCAGGAAATCTGTTGTGCCCAGAGACCTGTGTTCACCACCACATCCGGGATCAAGCTGTCGCTCTGGACTTGTGGGCCGTGGATGAGGAGAGGTAGACTCAGGTGGAAAGTTAATGGAAAGTTGACTTGATGTTGAACTTTTAATATAAAGATGCCGACCACATTAACATCACCGGCTTGTTGATCACCCCAATGCAAAATGCAAAAAAAGCGCTGTGTGTTTATGTATATACAGTATGTATATAAATAACTGTAGGTCTGTGTTTATGTATCATAAAGGAGTTTTCAAACTCATTGCATTATGCAACTCTGTGTTGTCTACCCACAAATAAGCAGAGGTGACAAATGTACACATTCTTTATCAGAGTAGAAGTACGGTTAATGGTGTAATAAAAAATACTTTTTTTTTTTTTTTTAGGTTTTATTCAAGTTCTTTACTCAAGTAAAAGTAAGAAAGTACTGGCGCTGAAATACACTCAAAGCGTTAAAATAAAAATCCAACTGAACCTCACGTCATATTATTCAAAGACTGTTAAACTTGAAGGTTGAGTCAGTAGGATTTGTCCGACCTGCTTCTAAACGCAACACAAAGATTGATTATGAAGATTATTGTTGTCTCACTCCCAGGACATCAAGTACCGACATTTTGGGCTGGTAAAGTGTTCTGAGAAGCAACAAACTGGGAAAATAAGAAAACTCCAGGCTGAGCCGAGACACTAACACATTCAACTACATTAAAAATAAAGTAACGAGAAACTGTAAGGGGTAGAAACTACAGATATTTGTGATAAAATGTCAGGCGTAAAAGTAAAACGTATTCAGGTATGTTGTATTTGTACTTAATTACTTCCCACCTCGGTAAATAAATTACCTGAAACTTGAAAATATAAATCAACTAAGACATTAGGATGTTTTACTGTGGATTAAAGAACCCAGCTGATTATAATGTGTCTGAATTAGAGCCACATTTACTTTTGATTCTATGCCTGTGCAGTATTTGTACACTGTGGTAAAGACCGGAGTACTTATTCCACCGCGTGTTGAATTGGCACGATACCAACATGCTGGACGAAGGGTCAGAATCCACAGCTGCAGTCTGTGATGACCTTTTTGATCAGCATCAGACGGTAAATGTTTCCTAATCCATCCAGATTGCAGTGGATTGAGAAACACACGCGTGAGGCATGGACACACACAAAATAAAAAAATCACTTCCTCTGCAGCATTTTACCAGTTTCTGTGTGTACGACCTGTCAATTCTGAAGAGCCTGACAATAAGCTAAGCGCTGTGTTGCATCCTGAAGGTGTCGAATGCTAAGTCAAAATGTAGCTATTATTTCTAACTTTAATGGGAACTTATTTTATGCACCCCAAAGATGACACAGTCTCAAAATATTAGCGAAGGGCTTAATAAAAAAAAAACCCTTTACGATCTAATTAACAACTGCGGCTTTGAAAATCCACATGAAGAAACCGTGATAGGGAATCTCTTCTAAAGCTGACACATGCCGCTAATTGGCATTTAACTTTGCCTTTGA
>OMLP01027159.1:13989-27644 GCA_900302685.1 Spondyliosoma cantharus | reverse complement strand
CCCAGCCCCGACAATACCCCCAAGCCCACTCTCCGAGACGCTGGCTGGGGAGCCCTGAGAGCTGGGCCGGCCCTACAGCTCCCACCAGCCCACCACTCACTCCCCACGAGACCAAAATCAAAGAGAGAGGCCCTTAAAATATAACCATGGGTATAATGAGGGTGCTCCAAAGAACAATAAGCATATACACCAAAGGAGAAAGGAGAGTAGGAGTACAAAAGGAGGAGAGAGAAAACTATAGGAATGTTGGCCTGAAAGTGTTCTTGAGACGTGAACAACAGAAACCAGAATGATACTGTGCTTTGGGTGAGAGGGCAAAGGGCCACAGCCAGTGGTGATGGTAGCCGGGGCCACGCATCTATCCAACCACGTATCTGAACCCAAAACAACAAGGGGGTCTGCCGCATGCCTCTGGAGCCGAAGGGAGCCAAAGGGAGCACGACTAATTTCTGCACAACAATAGGCCTGGATGGGCGCCCACACAATGGCAGGTGCTTTTGAATAGCAGCAGGGCCCTTGCAGCAGGGATATTCTCCTCTCTCTCACTGCGAGGGCTTGGGCTCTGGCTTGTGTAACCTTTCATTTTCAACCGGGCTTCCTTTTGACTCATAAAGGATGAAAATGATCTCATGGGGGGGTTAGGGGGGGCAAAAGGAGACAGCCAGGTCTGTGAGGCACAATTCAGATCAAGTCTGTCTGCGTATTCTGTACATGTTTTCCGCCTTCTTTTTTTCCCACTATCTCCATTGCAGTTGTCTCCACACTTTTTCCACATTTTTTTCACCCTCGTTCTTGTGTTTTTTTTTTCCATCGACTGTTGGTCTGTTGTTATTTTTCTGTAGAGGTTGCGTTTGTTGTGCGGCTCCTGGGCTATCCTGTAGGCCATGGTGCAGTGGTAAAGGCAGTTTTCCCCCCACCTTAAGAGCATTCTTTCCGGGGTCACAAGGTCAGGCTTCACAGATGTCTCCTGCAGACACTCAGTTGTCTAAGGACTGCATCCCTGGGAGTCAGCATTCGTACTAAACAATGCAGCTTTTCCCCCTCACTTTGGAAAATGTTAAATGTTTTTGTTTTTTTTCTTCTCTTGTCTCGCTTGTTTCTACCTCTCTCTTTTCATTGTTTTATTTTTGAATGAAGCTATAGAGCGAGCGCAATTTTTTCCAAGGTGGAGGTTTTTTTTCTTGTGTTTAGATAATGAAAGAAAGCACTGGTTATCACAAGATAGTGTTGTTTTCTGGCCGCTTTCATTCTTTTAAACACTCCCCGTCTCCCTAAGTTTCCTCCAATTGTTCTAATGGGGCCTTAGTCATCCTTGCCTGGTGGCGAAGGGAAAGATGCTTTTAAAAAGGACTTTTTTCTTTGCTTGGTGTGTGTTGCCAGGGGAGAAAAATGAAAACATGTAGTAACTGTCCTGAAATCCACACTGAGAGACAGAGACAAGAAACCCTTGAGTAAGCAGGGGCAGGAGCCAGACAAAGAGCGACCCCCAAAATGAACAGAAAGACAATATTTGAGCTCGAAAAAAACGTTTCTGTGCAGCCTCAATCTCAACAAAAATTGTGTAGACGCGAATTCCTGGGCCAAATGGCTTTCATTAAAGGGAAATCAGCTTCTGCTTTTTTTAGGGGGCGGAGCGTGACAGCGGTAAAATGGGAAGAGATTGCAGCATTTAACATGCAAGTTCTGCCTCAGTACATGGAAAAGTGTGTAATTGGAACAACATTTAAAAAAAAAAGAAAAATCTAGGCACTGAGCTATCCTTGAATATCTTACTCCTTTTCATCTCGCCTTCCCTTGTTCCTTTTCTCTCTTCCTGCGTTTGATATGGTGCTTCTTGCTTCCCCCTCCAAACATCTCCTCTGTATTCTGCAAATTGATAACCCTCTAAATGAATTATGGTAAATGCATAATGAAGGTTTTCTCAGCTTCAGCCCCGCAGCCAGCCAGGATGGAGCATCTCGTTTGGCATGTTTGATTCGTTTTGTTGCGCATTTAGCCCCAGTGTTCCTTCGGAGTGCTCACTGCTTGGGGCATGTAAATAAGAAATTATCCTTGCTGACTAACATGGCTAATACCTCCTCTGGGGTAATCAAAAATTATTAGACGCTTGCTTCCAATAAACATTAGGGCTCATGGCACTAACCACTGTCAAATCGCTCACCTCCGCCTGCTCCCCAATAGCCATAAAATGGGTGAACAAAAGTGATCAGGTGTGGAAAAAGCACTCTGGCTACGTGGAAACTGAGAGACCGCGGGACTGCTATTATGCCTAAAAAAGCAGCCCTCGGCTTTAAGAGTCATTAAAGCATGTACTAGAGTAGGAATCAGACTAGAAAATGAGCTTATCGTGCATAATGCCCTCAAAAGCTTTGCATAAACGCAAAAGATGTGCGCGTGAAAATCAGCGGCAGAGGGGAAGAACTCGGATTGTAACACACTTCCTTTATCATCCTCCCACTCTCTTGGACGGTGGCAGCATGGTTAAAGCGCTACCTGTAGGGTATAGCTGCTCCGCTCGCTTCCAAATATGCTTCAGTGTGTAAACCCTGGTTTACACAAGAGGAGAAAAAAAACCACACAGCAAGTGAACAAGCTACGGCTGGCCTTGCTAAGCCACTCTGCTCAACCGCTCGCTGCCTTTTGGGAGGGACCTTTCGCTGTGATGTGGGGTTCGGATATTAGGGGGAGGAGAATTGGGAGGGTGGGGGTGGTGGAAGAGATTAAAGAGCCAAGGGAGGCAGAAGAAAGGAAAGAAAGTAAAAGAGCACAAGGCCCATTGGTCAAACACAAAGGGGGAGAGAGGGAAAGGACATTTGATGTCAGGGTTAAACTCCAAATAAGCACACCTTAAACGGGCCTGTGTAAGCTGGCAGTCAGGGTTTTTGGAGTTCCCCTGCAGGTGTGCCTTTGACAGACTTGGCCTCCGTAACCTCTCTCTGATCTAGAATGGGGCCCGGGGTCGGACACAGAAGGAACCGGTGGCATCTCGCCGCCTCTGCCTCCCATTCTCTGTCTATTACGCTCACACACGCATGCATACACTCTCTGTAAACACACACACACACACACACACACACACAAACACACTGCCAGACGAGGGCGGGGGGGGAAACAAATCTGGTGAGGACTAGAGCAATTGGATTATCACCTCTTAAGGGTGACTTCTTGGCTGACCCCCTTCAGGCTAGCCTGCTGAAACAAGACGGAAAATTTCCTGGGAAAACACTCTCCCTTTAAAGAATCGAAGCACTGTCATCCCTGTGAAAATACAGCGGCGGCAACATTAATGGACATGGAAATGCCCTTTGGGGCACGCGCTCAAATCCCTTTTAGCCATATTACATCAGACCCCTGTGCACTCCTCATCATCACCACATGCGCTGGAGTAATCAGCAATGGAACATGGGTGTGTAAACCCACTGTATAATGAACCGATACAACAATGCTGCACTCTGTCTTTGTTTTTGGCCGGGGAGAGAGAAAGTCACTCCCCTCCTTTAGCTGTAGTTCAATCATGATTACTTCCCCGCAACACCTTTTCCTTTCTGCTTCTTAATTATGCTCGGCTCACTCCAAGATAAGCTGACTTTCGTCTGATTCTCAGACAAGGACAGAAAGAGAAGAGAAGAAAAGAAAAGAAAGAAAGAAAGAAAGAAAGAAAGAAAGAAAAGAAAAAACGTCTCCCCCAAGCTTTCTCCTTAATGGCGCAACACAGACATTCTCCTCAGCTGCTGTCAGAATAATCTGGGTAATTTTTTCCCTATGTTCTCCAAACATTAGTTTGCACATTAGGCTGACCCAGTTAATGTGCCTTTCCTGCTGTGTAGGACCCAGTTCTTGGCCGAGCTGAGGCCAGGCTGGGCTGGGCCAGGTCGCGCCGGGGGCCTGTTCATGATTATGGACCAGAGGGACCAGGCCCAAAAGAGGGGAGAAAGAGAGGAGTGGAGGGGAAGGTAAGAGGAAGAGCGGGAAAGGGGAGAAGGCTCGGGCTGCAGCATGGATGCAGAGTGGTGGTGGTGTTGTGGGTACGGGGACTTTGTTACTGGAAGTGGAGCCGACTCTACTGGCAGTCCTCATCCTTTTACAGTTCCTTTGATTTAGCTGTTTTCGCATGTTTTTTTTCTCTCTCTCATGATCTATAGACTCCAAGAACACAAGACAGGGTCAGAAGAAAGACAGAGAGACATTTAAAAAAAAAAAAAAGGGAAGAGAGAGAGCGGAAGGGAGGAAGGAAGGAGGGAGCTGAGGGAGCTGATCATTCTCTTTAATCACATTTTGGACGAGGGCCAGGTAGTCTGCGGTACCGAGAGCGAGACAGAGAGGGGTGAGTGAGGAGAGGAGTGTGAGGGAGACAGTAAAAGGGGGAGGAGGGAGGGGTGGTGGGAGAAAGAGAGGTAGAGGAATAAATGGAGAGAGAGAGAGAGAGGGGGAGAGAGGGGGAGAGAGAGAGGATGAGAAAGGGACTTATGGAGAGAGGGTAGAGGAGGGGATGAGTCTGAGAGCAGAGCCCCTTGAAACGGCTTCGAGTGCAAGCGGCGCTTAGGCGAGAGTGCACGTATGCACGCACATGTTACGTGTGTGTGCGCGGGCGCGCCTTTGGGGGGGGGAGAGTGACAGCCCGTTCCCGTAAATGCCCGCGAATGCTGAATCCAGCAAGAATCTGGTGTTAGAGCGAGAGGCGGGGAGGGATCCATTTTGAAACTATGTGCATTAACTATACTTTTCCCCATAGATTAAGCACTCCACATGAATAATTTAGCCTCTCTTATGCTAATGGGATCATGAAAGTATCCCCTCCGTGCCGTGTTTTCTCCCCCTCCGCAGCAACTCCTTCTCGGCTTTCAACAATGTGGCCCTGCCCCTTCCCAACAAACCATCAGACAGACACACTGCGCTGTTTTCACAACAGACACCTGACTAACATGCGGCTGACATGTAGTGACAAGGCTAGAATTGCACACAGAAGGCTCATTGGGAAACGCTGGCGTTGTTGACCCCGTTGAGCGTCTCGGGCTTGTTTTGTTGTTTAAGTGCAGTTCAGATAGCGTCAAGTTATAGGTTGAGCGCACATCATGGCCGCACTGTGTTTAATGTTTATGCGAGCGCCGTCAAGCTGGTTTTTGGAAACGGCGGGACCGCTCCTCTCATACTTTCTGATTGCTTCACTGTGAGAAGGGAAGTGGACATATCCTGTGTATTTATGTCATTGGTGTTTTTTTTTTGTTTTGTTTTTTTTTGTCCAGTTTCTGCCATCACACACTAAAATATACCCGAGCAACTCATTTACAACACACGCACACACCCTTGTTGCCTCAGCATTGTGTTGCGGTGAGGTGGGGGCACTGTGTAAAAAAATTATCAGTGCTCCAACAGCTGGGAGTGAGAGCCATGAAACAGCAGGGCTTGGGTCTGCTTTATTGTTTATCTGTTGTTTATGGGCCAGTGTTCAGCTTTAATTACTACACTAAATTAAACTCTAACAGGCACTTAGAGGGAACCAGCTAACACACACACACGTACACGCAGACACTGTATATTTTATATACACAGGCACACCTCGCTGATCACTCCAGAGCTGGAGTATAGGCCACTAAAAAACGCAACAAGGCTTCCATCTTGCGTTTAGCACGGATTCTGCTTTTCTCTCCGGCGTGGTTTTGTTTTCGTTCTTCCTCCTGCCTCATTTTTTAAGTGTTCTTTTTCAAAAAAAAAGTAAGGCCAAAGGTCCAGAAAATGCCACATTCAACAGGCCTTGTTCACGCTGGGACTGTCTGGGCGGACACAGGGAGTCGTGTCCCCAACCAGGAATGACCCCCCTCTGGCGAGCTCAACCACAAAGACCTCGCTGAGTGGGGCCCCCGGCCAGGGCCAAGGGAGCTCACCACACTCCCCATGCATACACACTCGCACACAAATGTACCACAATACCATCAAGCGCAGCATGCTCCCTTGGAGCTGAACACTCAAGCTCTCCCTCTCTTCCTCCCTTTCTCTCCATCTCAGCCTCTCTCGGTCTCTCTGGGGAGTCTGTCTATCCGCTGAGCGTGGGGATTGTTCAATTGCTGAGAAAATGTACAAAATGCTTTCTCCTCTCTCTTGTTGAGCCTTTTCCATCTAGCGTAGAATCGGGGAATTGTACAGAAAGCCCCTTTGCTCACCACTCAAGATGTCAACGTGGATTTTGGTCTTCATGCATAGCTAATAATTACAAGTGTGGACTGGAGCTGAGGCATGCGCACACACACTCACACGCCGAGTGAGACGCCCCCACATATACAGACCAAGAGGGGGAAAACGTTACCTACCGTGCTGAATCAGTGTTGGGGATTTACAGTTCATGACTGAGTGCATTCGACTCTACAGTGTTTGGTGTGGGCAAATGTGCGGGGTATTTCATCACACTGCTCCATCACGCCTTGGGTGTTTAACATATTACGGACAGCGGCTTGGAAACGAGCGCTATCTTAAGGCACGCTCATTCATCAAGTTTAACTCCCTGCATCTGATGTCTCTGATGTTTCTAGATAAGCTTGGAGGACTTCCAAAGGACTGTTAATCAAAATGATGTGCGAGCGGAGCCAATGAAGTTATTGTGTGTTACCTCCTGAACCGTCTCCCGTTAACTGCTCATATTTGTTTATCCAGCCAGAACATAGGGAGTCACTCGCTAAGAGTCAGTAAGTGAGAGTGCAGAATTTGCCCTGAGGGTGATAATTCATATTTTCTGTTTTTTTGGAGGGAAATTCTGAGAAAGTGTCTGTTAGGAACAGGGGGTTAGGGAGAGGTTGCAGATCTGAGTGTTGTACCGAAACCTTTTTTCGTATGTGTCAGAACCTTAACTGGCAATCTTCACTGACAGCTGTGAGCATGCTTCACCTTGGTTTACTGCTTGACAATAAATTATTCCACAAGAGGGGCAATACATATTTGCGCACTTGTTAAATTGTTTTTTGGCACAGGTTCAGAGCAATGCTCGACGCTGAGATGTAACCCGGAGATTGAGGAAGTGAATTTTGCTCACAGCGACCATCTTGAGTCGTGTACGCACTGTACAAACGGTACTTTTAAAAAACCAAAAAACAAAAACGTATATGTGAGCGATCCTGGATTTGTATTCTACGACACGTCACGTAATAACATCCGAAAAAGGGGAAAGCTTTTTACCCTTCAAAACCAGAAATGGTGTCACAAATTCAACACAGGGACGCTTTTGGATCGACTTTCGAGGTAAATGTTTTTCAAGCCACACGGACACACACAACACACCTTTCAGGACGGAAGAAAGTTGGTGTTTTTCTTGGCATCTGAATCCAAAAAGCACTATGGTGTCTCACTCCTCTCTCTCACGCTCGCTCTTGTCCATTCTGTCTTCCTCATCTGATCCACGTCGTCACCCCTTTTAACAGGGGCCAAGCTGTTAAAGACCCCATTACTGAAGTGAAGCACACATTTCACGTTTCCTCTGTGGACTTGAAAGTGTGGACTACAAATTTTTATGTGGAAATGTATTGAGATAGGAGGCAAGTTCATGCGTGGCGTGAAAGCGAGAGCGGAGCGGAGGAGGGAAGAAAGGTGGTAGAGAGGTTGGTGGAGGGAAGGCTCTGTCAGAATGGAAGGGCCAGAGTCGGGAGTCAGCGAGCGCTTCAAGCGTTAACGTAATTGCAAGAATGTGAAAAATGAGGCGGCGGGGCTCCCGAGCGGAGCGAAAGGTCAGAGCATGCCTCACACAAAACAACTGGCTGGAGGACGGCCTCATTAGACCATTAAATCAGCTGCCCTCTCTCTCTTTTCTCAGTTTTTTTTTTTTCCTCACCCTGCCTACTTTTTCACCTTCTCTCTGCGACTTTCTTTTTTAAATCTCTGCCTCTGTTCTGCGCTGCTTAACTTTGCTTCAACCACAAAAAAAGGGTTTTCGAGCTCACGGATCTAGCATTTGGCACTCTTCAACGCAGGTCAGGCTCTGATCTAGTCCAGGTCCATCTTGGCCCAACGCAATGGTTCTGTACCGTAACTGTCTTTGGCCTGTATTGATCCGCTGTTACTGGATACGGTGGGGAGAGGAGTCGATAAGTGCTCTGTGGATTACAGGTCACTTGTACTTATGTGTGTAAGATAATCAATAGGCAGTGCATTTCTTTCTCTCATCCCCCCCCTCCTCCCTCTGTTGTTGCTGCTGTCTCCATATCCCATGCTATTTGCAATTGCAGAGATGAGTGCCAAAACTCATCTGCTCTGACCTGCGATCACGCAGCGTTTTCGACACTCGTGGCATAAAATCCGACACCACATTTATTGTGATTTCGCTCTATATTTTGTTGAAAAAATTTGATTCTTATTCACTCTCAAAGCCCGTCCTTAAAAAGCAAATGTCATGTACACGGATTAAATGTGCCACGCTGGAGGAGAGTTATCCCTATCATGTTCAAGTGTCATATTATTGTACCCTATTATGTTTGTACTGCCAGACAGACATATCCTGTTGCCTAGCCAAGGCCTAGCTATCATCAACTAGCCTGACAACAGCCTGTGATCCAACTAGTCCTGACAGACACAGCCGACCACAGAGGTCTGCTGCGGCCCTCGGTCTGTGGTCAGTAATGGTTCAGACGGTTAGAACTGCTGCTTCGGTCTGACGAGGAGAAGATGATTTAAACGGCCCCACCACAGACACGCGTCCCATCGATACATTTGATCGCTTATCGGCGAAACGATAGCCTTGAAAAGGACACGGCAAGCGGCTTCACTCTGCGAGCGTGCTGCTGCAAAGTGTGTGTCTGAAGGGCTGGTGGGTGTGTGTATGTGTGTAGACGGTGTGATGAAATTTCATGCAAAACCATGGAGCCAGAGGGCACACACAGATTCACAAAAACACACACACACACACATACACACACACTGTGCCGCCAGTGAAAGGGGATCTTGGTACATTCAAAACAAGGGGAAGACAAGAAAGGAGAGGCCAAGGGCTCATCATGTGTTCTGTTCGCACAGGCATCAGTTGAATTCAGTAAACAGTTTTAACCATCGCTGTGTAGTGACGCTCGTCCTCACCTCTAAATTCAACCAACAGCACACAATTTTTTTTTTGGGGGGGGGGGGAGAATTTACATGTCAAATTTGATGCGGACCGTGACAAAAATACAAGGCAGATAGCTGTGATTTGCACACGCTGTCTGTACGAAATTCAAATACGTTTGTTTTGAAATGCATTATTGCCGTTTGGCAGGTCACGTAGCAGATAACACAAGGCTCACTGAGACATAATTAGGGGCTGTTGTGCGAGCAAAGTTAATATGGTTTAAATGCAAACAAGAACTGGCAGAAATATACTATTAATCACCGGCTTTTGTTCGGCGCTCTAAATAGCAACGTTTTGGAAAGCCCTTCGCCGGGTTTGGTGCATTACAGTGGCTGTTTGCTTGCGTTTTGCGCGCGAGTGTAACAGTGGATAAGCGTGTTCATTTTTAGGTGTGACTATGTGTTTACATGGACGGCAGTCAAAAAGCGGGATAATCCAGTGTGCAGGAGCAAGGACTGGGATGGATGTGTGCAGAGAGATGTTGCCATCTATTCACTGTAGATCTCACATTAGACAGGGTTAAAGAAGGTGTTGGCAACTCTACCCATGCATGATGATTAATATGTCCTGCCTGTATCTATGTATGTTTATGCGTTAGTGCTTGAGTGCACAAGTGTATGTATACGTGTGTGTGTGTATGTGCGTATGCATGCCCATTTTGGTGCTGGCTCACCTTGTTCGCTGCTGTTGTCACCGCTCTGTGAAGCGTGTCCCCCGCTGGAGGGCCCCGGTGTGCCGGCTGAGTGTGTGGAGGTGGCGTCATCATGGTCTCTCCAGGAAGCTGGGTTCTGAGGTTTGAAAAGGAGAGAAAGCGAGCGTGGGATCCATCCATCCATCCGTGCATCCATCCACATTCCCCCGTCCAAACCGCAAACCAGGAGCGGCGAGAGCAGGAAGGGGGGAGAGAGAGGAGGGGAAGGTAGAGAGGGAGAGACACAGAGAGAGAGAGAGAGAGACCGTATGAGTTCGTTGGAAAAGTGAGAGTGACATCTGTAAGAGTGCACAGGCGCTGTGAGGGTCCTTCGCCTGCTTACATTCTCCTGGCAGGGCCAAGAGCCCCGCTGCCTATTTCCCAGCTAGCAGACAATCAACGACGCCGCTAAAAATCACAGATGAAGAGAAAGAAACTAATGCACTAAAGCAGCTGGCAATAAGTCAAAACACTGTAATCAAAGTGTTTCATTAATGCATGAGAGCAAAACGCAGCCCCGTTAATGTGGCATTTGATTTTGAACATCACAAGTGGAGCACTTGTGAGTAATTGTCTAAACACATATGCCGGAGCCCAGCGGAGTTCGTTTATACCATAACCAATTGAGACTTCCGTGTCAAGTGAGAAATATAGAGGTAAAAAGTCCAAACACACCACAGCCGCCATTAATCATCTCCACTGTCAGAAATGAAAATAAGATATGACAGTGATTCTCCTGCTAATCTGCCAAAAATGTGCACACGCCCACGCCGACACACACACACACACACGCCCACAGAGGCCTCGCAGAAATACACTTACGCACACATGCTAATGACATAATAGAGCAAGAAGTATAAACACACATGCGCACACACTCACTTTTATATATACAAACACGCGCTGGAAAAAAAAAGTGTTAAATCTTTGCTGGACAACTTCAAAGAAATGTCCATAAACAAATTCATAGCTTTTAAGGCGTCTTTCTTTTTTTTCCTTCCCTCCCCACCCAAGCTCATTTTCTCTCCTTCTCCTCCTCCTCTCCTTCCTGGTCATTCCCGCTGCCGCTGCAGACGGGGAAACAGGATTTTCTACTGTACAGGAAAGGCTTTATCAGGGCCACATGAAGGCAGGCTGGAGGTGGAATTTCCTCTGCCATTCAGGCGATAGAGGGACAGCCTGATCACGTCATTTACTACACACAGGCCGAATCGAATGCGCACTCCAAACATCCTCAACGCGAAAACCCAGAGCTAGTCCTTTTCCCCGATTTAACCTGCCACCTGAACACGATGACAAAATGCTGGCGAACGCGAGCCCAACGTTGTCTGGGGGGGGGGCCCCCCGAGAGAAGCAGACCCCTTGAGCGGAGCCCAAGCCAAACAAACACAGGCCTGCACCAAGGCTTCCCACAAACCTCAACCCACTTCTCAGTTCCCGCTACGGGGTTTCTTTTTTTTCTCCCTCAAACACACATAAACACATATACATACATACGAAAGCAGTGGGAAAATGTACACGCCACAGAATATTCCAAGAAAGAGACTGTTTTTTTTTACCATTTTGTCTAACTTCAGTTGAAGTTCCTGATGAACTTCTTTTCCCACAGCTCCCGCCAAAGAGGAGCCTGCCTGCCTGCTCTGGTGCCCCAGTCAGAGTGAGCTGTACTGGTGGAGGACAGACAGGATAGAGCCTGGAGACTAGTGGAGGTTTGCAGGGAAACGGAGGCTATAAGACAAGCGGCTGCCGAGCTCCCCTGGGTGCTCAGTCCTGATGTGCTGCTGCTTGTTCTGCTGTGGAGGCGAAGGCTGCTGCTATGCCTGTGAGCGAGGCCCTTTTATCTGCTAAGTTTTTTGGGGAAGGAGGGCTGTTTTCTCAAACAGCTCCGAGCTGAAAACAGCAGACAGAAACACACAAGGCCCTTCAGACCCTCCGCTCCACTCAAGGCCCTCTCAGCGTCAGCTGTTCACCGGATGGCAATCAGATAAAGAGCTTGGAGAATTACCCAGAAGAGGGGCAAGAAGACAGGGTGAACAATAGCCCATGCGTGGGTTGTAGTCAGCCGAGGGAGAATGTCCCTGCTCTGAGAGGGATGCATGATTGAGATGTGTTCCCCTCGCTGAGCCGCTGATCAACACATGGTGTGCTTGGGTACAATCATTTTCTGTTACTCTCAACACAGCTGAGTAAAATCACTAATGTGGCAATCAACCCCACTGAAAACAGTCTGATTCTGTTGTACAGCACGAGGAGAAAAGGGAGAAAGAGAGGTAAAAATCCCAGACTCCCAGAGTGCATAATGTATTTAGGCTTGAGCTGGGGCTCGCTGCTCTCTGAACGGGCTTGTTGTTGTTCCCAGAGAAGAAAATGACTGGGTTCCACTTCCTCACAATGAGACACCCACTGCCGGCAAGATGCGAGACAGACCTGAAAAACTATGCTCGCCGCTCTGGCACGGTCTTGCTCTCTTGTTCTCTCTCTCTCTCTCTATCACTTGCCAGCTCTGGCCACAGCATGGTTTTAATGCAACAGCCGAATCGATAGGACTTAATTTAGCCATCATTGCAGAGTAATGTGTCATTTTTAATGGCGCTGGCACTAAATTAAATTCAAAGACACCTCAGCTAATGGTGTTAAAGGGAATGATATTTTGCTGTGATTTGCTACCCTGTGGGTTTAATGGGGCTGTATGCAGGGGATATGGATGGAGCTTTGTTCGTTTGTTTCTTACAAGGCAAAAAGGCAGAACGCAGCACTTTATATGACCTAGTAATAATAACAACACAGTGGATACTAGGCCCGGGCTGCTATCTTTGATGAAGCGCACACTCTCTCCACTTTTAATACCTGCGAGTCACTTCTCATTCATAACCTCCCCCCCTCCCCGTCTGCAAAACAAGACAACAAATACCACAACAAAAGCGTTAACTTTCCAAGCTCAACAAGGCGACAAAAGCAACAGCCTCTCCGCCACCATGAATTATTTAGTGCGCCTCTCTGAGCTACGGAGGGCGCAGCATCAACAGACACACGGCGCCACACAAAAACACAAACACACACAACCATTTTGTCACAAACCCTCGTGGGTCTGATGAAGTTCAAACAAGTTGAGAGGGAAAAAAATCATGTCACCCAAACAGTCTTCTTCTTCATCCTACACGAGAAATAAGAGGAAGAAGCGAAAAGAGGAAGAAAAAAAAAAAAAAACGCCCTCTAGCCCATGTGACTATTCCCTAAAGCTGGGCATAATTAGGAGTCAAACATGGTTCACTCCATGCTCTTCACTAATTGTGTTAAAGAGCAGTGTTACCAGGAGGAGGAGGACGAGGAGGAGGAGGAGAACGGCAGTGAGCAAACACACATACATGTGCGGGCGGGAAGGCATGCACACACACACACACACACACAAACACAATAGGACTAGATGGAGAATAAGATACAAAAGAAGCGTGGTCTCTGGGGGCAGCCTTTTCTGTTTGCTGGGGTTAGCAACTGGCAGCTGATAATACAAGTTGTAATTAATATAAAAGCAGGAGACAATATGGGGAGGAAGGCTTGTAGTGAGAGCCAGGCCACAGGAGAGCGGGAGCATGCTGCTGCCGCCGCCTCCTCAGCTCCTGTCCCCTGTTTCTCATTTACAAACACCTGCCTGGCACAATCTCACTTCCCTCCCTTGCACTCTGCCTACATCCCTAGGAATTTCAAATAAAATTGATTTAGCGGCATCATTGAATTTCCCTCAAATTCCCCTGGAAGCTGGAGGAAAAGGGGAAGAAATCTGTTGGTGTAGGAGGAGTGTGAGAGCGACTAGCCTTGTGTGTGTGTGTGTGTGTGTGTGTGTGTGTGTGTGTGTGTGTGTGTGTGTGTGTGTGTGTGTGTGTGTGT